>JAWQFJ010001838.1:169971-182471 GCA_034096865.1 Theodoxus fluviatilis | reverse complement strand
TTCTCTTTATCTCCTGGTGTGTGTGTGTATGCGTGTGTGTGTGTGTGTGTGTGTGTGTGTGTGTGTGTGTGTGTGTGTGTGCGCATGCGTGCATCTGTGTGTGTGTGTGCATGCATGTTTGATTGCATGTGTATGTGTGGTGTGCATATGCATGCATGCATATGTGTATTAGTGTGTGTATGTATGTGTGCATTTGTGTGTGTGTGGTGCGTGTGTGTGTGTTTGTAGATCATTACAGCAAAACTGCTGCTATCTGACGCTACATATTCGGGGATATATATGGGACATATTTTTGTATGTGTGTCTTTGTGTTGGTCACTGTGTGTATATTGTTTGTTGCAGAGTTGTGTACCAGTCCCACAACAACTGCACCGCAAACTGTACAGGGTCTGCAGTCAGCATGCAGTACTCAGTCGTGCCTTCGTGTGAGTCAGCCTGTCGCTTTCTCTCTGCACAAAAATGTCCAACCATTCACTAGAGACAAAGTTTTTGTCACGGTGAACTGCTACATAGCATCTTCAGTGACATGCTGACTGTCTCTGAACTGGTGTGTGCTCAAGTGACCCTGAGGAGAACTCAAGTTGTCCCAAGAACTGGAGTTAGGAAGACTGCCAACAGGTTGTGTCACTCCTGTCCCTGTAGAGAGAGGGAATGACTCATGAAGGAGATCGACTCTTGGAACCTGTCTGTGACCACCCTCGCTCCCTGTCTAGGATGCTGACGTTGTCCTGAGAGAAGCTTAGTCCCTTGGTGTTCATGTGAAATGCTTATGTTCATTGTGACATTCCTCCCGAATGCATGCTCAAACTGAACACTCTTACCCCCTGGTCGTCAGGCTCCTCGTATTATCCCTTCTACTCCATGTCAACTCTCGAGGGAGTTCACAACCAGGCTGCAGATGATCACGCTGAAGTAATTTGAACAATTTTCCAGCACAATCCTCACAGGTACCCATTTTACTCCTGGGTGGGGAGAAGCAATGTGAGTGAAACACCTTGCTCAAGGATACAACTCCGGGATCTGCTCAGCTTCGACCACTGCTCCCGCCAGCCGCAGGCAACTGCAGGTCAAGTGCTCCAAGCTCTGGGCCACAGAGACCCATGTGCTTTCCACCAACAAGGACCCTATATGATGTTCCATGAGTTTCTCCTGTAGATTCCTCTTTGGTCTCTTCTTTGTAGGTGAAGGACAGACATGTCACTGCTTTTGCAGCGATCGACAAGAAGAAGAAGACTGCTTTTGTAGATGACAGTAAACACTTTAAACTTACATGGCTGAACCTTGGAAGCTAGCTACCAGCTTGTTGGCTTGGTTTGATATTTCTGGGCATGGATAGAAATGGCATACTCCTTTCTCTCCCCTCTCGACAGTTTTGTACAGTCAGCCTTCATTGGGGGACCATTTTCTGTGGGTCCCGTTTTTCCACTCATGCTTCGTACAAACTCTATGCTATATACAAACTCTATGCTATATACAAACTCTATGCTATATACAAACTCTATGCTATATATACAAACTCTATGCTATATACAAACTCTATGCTATATACAAACTCTATGCTATATACAAACTCTATGCTATATACAAACTATGCTATATACAAACTCTATGCTATATACAAACTCTATGCTATATACAAACTCTATGCTATATACAAACTCTATGCTATATACAAACTCTATGCAACTATATACAAACTCTATGCTATATACAAACTCTATGCTATACGAGTCAGACTTGCTGATGTGTCATTGCCGTTTCATGAGAAAGTTATCATGCAAGGCAAGTCCATGATGGGTACCCACAACAAAGCTTCCAGGATCTTAGATGAAGGCAGAACCTGCAGTCTCCGTGAACCACTGTGTGTTCTTCAAAGAATGTTAATTCTGATTTCTTGCATGCTGTTAATTAGATAACTATGAATGTCCTCATCTAGTTTTGAATGTTAAAATCCAGGTATCATCAGGATGTGCGTATTTTTAGAGATGAGTATTTAAAAAGAGTCCAGAGAGTTGCTTTTTTGTTCAAAAACTAAACAAATATAAATAGCCAAGTACTTTCACTCTTGTGAGGACAGCATTCTGTACGTACAAATTCATGCAGTCAGCATGACGTGTTTTGTCTTGCAAATCTATTGGTTTTCTTTTTTCTCTCGAGGTTTGTTCAAAGAGTTATCGGTCATCCAGCAAGAAGTCATCAATATAACGTCATCGATTTCTTCTCCCTTCCAGACTGTGGAATACAGAAGTCAGGAGGTGCAGGGACAGTGACCAGCCCTTCCTTCCCCAACACCTACCCCCTCAACTCGGACTGTCAGTGGGGCCTCAACACCACCCCCAAGCAGGCCCTGGTGTACCTCAGCTTTGACAGCTTCAGCCTGGCTCTCCTGCATTCCTTCTCTGTCTCCCAGGTATGTTGCATTCCTTCTCTGTCTCCCAGGTATTTTGCAGTCCTTCTCTGTCTCCCAGGTATTTTGCAGTCCTTCTCTGTCTCCCAAGTATGTTGCATTCCTTCTCTGTCTCCCAGGTATTTTGCAGCCCTTCTCTGTCTCCCAGGTATTTTGCAGTCCTTCTCTGTCTCCCAGGTATTTTGCTCTTTCTCTGTCTCCCAGGTATGTAGCTGTCCTTCTCTGTCTCCCAGGTATGTTGCATTCCTTCTCTGTCTCCCAGGTATGTAGCTGTCCTTCTCTGTCTCCCAGGTATGTAGCTGTCTTTCTCTGTCTCCCAGGTATGTAGCTGTCCTTCTCTGTCTCCCAGGTATTTTGCAGTCTTTCTCTGTCTCCCAGGTATTTTGTTGTCTTTCTCTGTCTCCCAGGTATTTTGTAGTCTTTCTCTGTCTCCCAGGTATTTTGCAGCCCTTCTCTGTCTCCCAGGTATTTTGCAGTCCTTCTCTGTCTCCCAGGTATTTTGCAGTCTTTCTCTGTCTCCCAGGTATTTTGTTGTCTTTCTCTGTCTCCCAGGTATTTTGTAGTCTTTCTCTGTCTCCCAGGTATTTTGCAGCCCTTCTCTGTCTCCCAGGTATTTTGCATTCCTTCTCTGTCTCCCAGGTATTTTGCAGTCCTTCTCTGTCTCCCAGGTATTTTGCAGTCCTTCTCTGTCTCCCAGGTATTTTGTAGTCCTTCTCTGTCTCCCAGGTATTTTGTAGTCCTTCTCTGTCTCCCAGGTATTTTGCATTCCTTCTCTGTCTCCCAGGTATTTTACTATTTCTCTGTCTCCCAGGTATTTTGCTCTTTCTCTGTCTCCCAGGTATGTTGCTGTCTTTCTCTGTCTCCCAGGTATTTTGCATTCCTTCTCTGTCTCCCAGGTATTTTGCTCTTTCTCTGTCTCCCAGGTATTTTGCTCTTTCTCTGTCTCCCAGTTATTTTGCAGTCTTTCTCTGTCTCCCAGGTATTTTGCTGTCTTTCTCTGTCTCCCAGGTATTTTGCTATTTCTCTGTCTCCCAGGTATTTTGCTCTTTCTCTGTCTCCCAAGTATTTTGCTCTTTCTCTGTCTCCCAGGTATTTTGCAGTCTTTCTCTGTCTCCCAGGTATTTTGCAGTCCTTCTCTGTCTCCCAGGTATTTTGCATTCCTTCTCTGTCTCCCAGGTATTTTGCTCTTTCTCTGTCTCCCAGGTATTTTGCAATCCTTCTCTGTCTCCCAGGTATTTTGCAGCCCTTCTCTGTCCCTCAGGTATATTGCTGTCTTTCTCTGTCTCCCAGGTATTTTGCTCTTTCTCTGTCTCCCAGGTATTTTGCTCTTTCTCTGTCTCCCAGGTATGTTGCTGTCTTTCTCTGTCTCCCAGGTATTTTGCTCTTTCTCTGTCTCCCAGGTATGTAGCTGTCTTTCTCCGTCTCCCAGGTATGTAGCTGTCTTTCTCTGTCTCCCAGGTATTTTGCTCTTTCTCTGTTTCCCAAGTATTTTGCTGTCTTTCTCTGTTTCCCAAGTATTTTGCTATTTCTCTGTCTCCCAGGTATTTTGCTATTTCTCTGTCTCCCAGGTATTTTGCTCTTTCTCTGTCTCCCAGGTATTTTGCTCTTTCTCTGTTTTCCAGGTATGTTGCTGTCTTTCTCTGTTTCCCAAGTATTTTGCTCTTTCTCTGTCTCCCAGGTATTTTGCTCTTTCTCTGTCTCCCAGGTATGTTGCTGTCTTTCTCTGTTTCCCAAGTATTTTGCTATTTCTCTGTCTCCCCGGTATTTTGCGGTCTTTCTCTGTCTCCCAGATAATTTGCAGTCTTTCTCTGTCCTCCAGGTATTTTGCACTCCTTTTCTGTTTCCCAGGTATTTTGCTGTCTTTCTCTGTCTCCCAGGTATTTTGCTGTCTTTCTCTGTCTCCCAGGTATTTTGTTTTCCTCGTTCTCCCTGGAATCTGCAATCTCTCTTCTTCAAGGTACATTGGAGTCCTTATCTGTCTCTCGAATGCCTAGCATTGAATCTCTGTCTCCCAGGTGTCTTGTAGTCCTTCTCTGTCTCCCAGGAAACTCACTTGTATTTAGTAATTATGCATCAGTAAGATTCCTAGGAAGTAGTGGATTGATAGTTTTAGGAGAGAGAGTCTCTTCAACTTACAAGTAAGACAGGACAGGCATATGTCACTCTACAAGGAAGAAAGTCTTTCACGAATTCTTCATAGCATGTTCTTAAAGTCTCAACGTGTTGTGTGTGTGTGTGTGTGTGTGTGTGTGTGTGTGTGTGTGTGTGTGTGTGTGTGTGTGTGAGAGAGAGAGAGAGAGAGAGAGAGAGAGAGAGAGAGAGAGAGAGAGAGAGAGAGAGGAGAGGGGAGGGAGGGAGGGAGGGAGGGAGGGAGGGAGGGAGGGAGGGAGGGAGGGAGGGAGGGAGGGAGGGAGGGAGGGAGGGAGGGAGGGAGGGAGGGAGGGAGGGAGGGAGGGAGGGAGAGGGGGGTGGGGAGTGGGGGTGTCGGTCTGTCAGTGGGTGGAATCAATGCATAGTTAATGAAAATGCCGATCATTATCTGCTCTTCAAGACTGATGACTGGAGAAAAACCTTTGAAACATTCAGGAATGAATTTAAAGAGACTGTGGATGTAAAAGGCAATAGTATTAATAATTCTTTGTAGCGCTAGGAAGGCACTGTTGTCCTGACTGAGTAGATTACAATCTCACATTCATCTTCCCTGCAGACCAAGAACAGCACTTCATCTCCAGTGGCAGTGTTTTCTGGGTCAACGCGACCTGCTGACCTGGTGGTCAAGGCTGACATTGTGACCTTGAACTTCTCGTCCCAGACTCCTGGAGGTGTGGCCCAGGCAGTGGCCAGTGGATTCAGTCTGCAGTACCGTATGCTGGGTCAGTGTGCTCAAATGTGTACCTGTGTGCCATGGCGTTTGTCGTGCTCACCTGTGCACCTGGTCAGTTTGTGCTCTCACATGTATCCCTAAGCTGTAAGTGTGCTCTCCTATAAACTTTTCCCCCCTGTGGGTTCGGGTAAGAATTGACCCACCGCATCTCTCTATGCGATTTGTAAGAGGCGAATAAACAGGGACATGGTGAATTGGGCCTACTTGGGAGCTCCAGTGATTTTCTTCCTTGGCCTTGTATAGCCTACAAAGGCTGATAGGCCGTAAAACTCCATCCATCCATCCATCCATCCTATAAACTTCGGCCTTTAATATGTTCATCTGTATTCCTGGTCATTGAAGCCAAATTGCAGTCACTAGTGCCTCACACTCAGTATCCAGCCACAAATGTTGATCATGTGACATGTTTCAGGCCCCTCAAGTGTCATTTCCTGCTCTGTACAGTTTTTGTGCAAAACGCCCATATTACCACATACCAAGAAACCATAACTGAATGGCAGTAATAATTTATCAAAGCTCTATGCACAATACCTTGATAGTTCCTTTAAATCGCTACATTATTCTAATGGAAATGTGGGTTACTGAGTCATTTTGAACTCTGGCAACCATTGAAATCGGTCATGTTGACAACAGAAGACACTTTCGAGGCACTTACAAAGTACTAATTTTGTTCACTTCTGCATTCAAAATATTCACCTGTTCACTTCCACATTAGAGTACTCATCTGTTCACCTCCACATTCAGAGTACTCTCTTGTTCACTTCCACACTCAGAGTACTCATTTGTTCACCTCCACTTTCAGAGTACTCACATGTTCAATTTCACATACATAGTACTAACCTGCTCACCGCCACATTCAGACTATTCACCTGCTCACCGCCACATTCACACTACTCACCTGCTCACCGCCACATTCAGACTGCTCACCTGTTCACCGCCACATTGAGACTACTCACCTGCCCACCGCCACATTCAGACTACTCACCTGTTCACTTCCACATTCAGACTACTCACCTGCTCACCGCCACATTGAGACTACTCACCTGCTCACCGCCACATTCAGACTGCTCACCTGTTCACCGCCACATTCAGACTACTCACCTGCTCACCGCCACATTCAGACTACTCACCTGTTCACCGCCACATTCCGACTACTCACCTGTTCACCGCCACATTCCGACTACTCACCTGCTCACCGCCACATTCAGACTACTCACCTGTTCACTTCCACATTGAGACTACTCACCTGCTCACCGCCACATTCCGACTACTCACCTGCTCACCGCCACATTCAGACTACTCACCTGTTCACTGCCACATTCAGACTACTCACCTGTTCACTCCCACATTCAGACTACTCACCTGTTCACTTCCACATTGAGACTACTCACCTGCTCACCGCCACATTCAGACTGCTCACCTGTTCACCGCCACATTCCGACTACTCACCTGTTCACCGCCACATTCAGACTATTCACCTGCTCACCGCCACATTCAGACTATTCACCTGTTCACCGCCACATTCCGACTACTCACCTGTTCACTGCCACATTGAGACTGCTCACCTGTTCACCGCCACATTGAGACTACTCACCTGCTCACTTCCACATTGAGACTACTCACCTGCTCACCGCCACATTCCGACTACTCACCTGCTCACCGCCACATTGAGACTACTCACCTGTTCACTTCCACATTGAGACTACTCACCTGCTCACCGCCACATTGAGACTACTCACCTGTTCACTTCCACATTGAGACTACTCACCTGCTCACCGCCACATTGAGACTACTCACCTGTTCACTTCCACATTGAGACTACTCACCTGCTCACCGCCACATTGAGACTACTCACCTGTTCACAGCCACATTGAGACTACTCACCTGCTCACCGCCACATTCAGACTACTCACCTGCTCACTGCCACATTCAGACTACTCACCTGTTCACCGCCACATTGAGACTACTCACCTGTTCACCGCCACATTCAGACTACTCACCTGTTCACCGCCACATTGAGACTACTCACCTGTTCACCGCCACATTCAGACTACTCACCTGTTCACTGCAACATTCAGACTACTCACCTGTTCACCGCCACATTCAGACTATTCACCTGCTCACCGCCACATTCAGACTACTCACCTGCTCACCGCCACATTCAGACTACTCGCCTGTTCACCGCCACATTGAGACTACTCACCTGTTCACTTCCACATTGAGAGTATTCACCTGCTCACCGCCACATTCAGACTGCTCACCTGTTCACCGCCACATTCAGACTACTCACCTGTTCACCGCCACATTCAGACTACTCACCTGTTCACCGCCACATTCAGACTACTCACCTGTTCACCGCCACATTGAGACTACTCACCTGTTCACCGCCACATTGAGACTACTCACCTGTTCACCGCCACATTGAGAGCACTCACCTGTTCACTGCCACATTGAGAGTACTCACCTGTTCACTTCCACATTGAGAGCACTCACCTGTTCACCACCACATTGAGAGTACTCACCTGTTCACCGCCACATTCAGACTACTCACCTGTTCACTGCCACATTGAGAGTACTCACCTGTTCACTTCCACATTGAGAGCACTCACCTGTTCACCACCACATTGAGACTACTCACCTGCTCACCGCCACATTGAGAGTACTCACCTGTTCACTGCCACATTCAGAGCACTCACCTGTTCACCGCCACATTCCGACTACTCACCTGTTCACCGCCACATTGAGAGTACTCACCTGTTCACCGCCACATTCAGACTACTCACCTGTTCACCACCACATTCAGACTACTCACCTGTTCACCGCCACATTCAGAGCACTCACCTGTTCACCGCCACATTCAGAGCACTCACCAGTTCACCGCCACATTGAGACTACTCACCTGTTCACTGCCACATTCAGAGCACTGACCTGTTCACCGCCACATTCAGACTACTCACCTGTTCACCGCCACATTGAGAGTACTCACCTGTTCACCGCCACATTCAGACTCCTCACCTGTTCACCACCACATTCAGACTACTCACCTGCTCACCGCCACATTCAGAGCACTCACCTGTTCACCGCCACATTGAGACTACTCACCTGTTCACTGCCACATTCAGAGCACTCACCTGTTCACCGCCACATTCAGACTACTCACCTGTTCACCGCCACATTCAGAGTACTCACCTGTTCACCGCCACATTCAGACTACTCACCTGTTCACCACCACATTCAGACTACTCACCTGTTCACCGCCACATTCAGACTACTCACCTGTTCACCGCCACATTCAGACTACTCACCTGTTCACCGCCACATTCAGACTACTCACCTGTTCACCGCCACATTCAGACTACTCACCTGTTCACCGCCACATTCAGACTACTCACCTGTTCACCGCCACATTCAGACTATTCACCTGTTCACCGCCACATTCAGACTATTCACCTGTTCACCGCCACATTCAGACTACTCACCTGTTCACCGCCACATTCAGACTACTCACCTGTTCACCGCCACATTCAGACTACTCACCTGTTCACCGCCACATTCAGAGCACTCACCTGTTCACCGCCACATTCAGACTACTCACCTGTTCACCGCCACATTCAGATTACTCACCTGTTCACCGCCACATTCAGACTACTCACCTGTTCACCGCCACATTCAGACTACTCACCTGTTCACCGCCACATTCAGAGCACTCACCTGTTCACTGCCACATTGAGACTACTCACATGTTCACCGCCACATTCAGACTACTCACCTGTTCACCGCCACATTCAGACTACTCACCTGTTCACCGCCACATTCAGACTATGCACCTGCTCACCGCTACATTCAGACTACTCACCTGCTCACTGCCACATTCAGAGCACTCACCTGCTCACCGCCACATTCCGACTACTCACCTGCTCACCGCAACATTCAGACTATTCACCTGCTCACCGCCACATTCCGACTACTCACCTGTTCACCGCCACATTGAGACTACTCACCTGCTCACCGCCACATTCCGACTACTCACCTGTTCACCGCCACATTCAGACTATTCACCTGCTCACCGCCACATTCCGACTACTCACCTGTTCACCGCCACATTCAGACTACTCACCTGTTCACTTCCACATTGAGAGCACTCACCTGTTCACCGCCACATTCCGACTACTCACCTGTTCACCGCCACATTCAGACTACTCACCTGTTCACTTCCACATTGAGACTATTCACCTGTTCACTTCCACATTGAGACTACTCAACTGTTCACTTCCACATTCAGACTACTCACCTGTTCACCGCCACATTGAGACTACTCACCTGTTCACTGCCACATTCCGACTACTCACCTGTTCACCGCCACATTCCGACTACTCACCTGTTCACTGCCACATTCCGACTACTCACCTGTTCACCGCCACATTCCGACTACTCACCTGTTCACCGCCACATTCAGACTACTCACCTTTTCACTGCCACATTCCGACTACTCACCTGTTCACCGCCACATTCCGACTACTCACCTGTTCACCGCCACATTCCGACTACTCACCTGTTCACCGCCACATTGAGACTACTCACCTGTTCACCGCCACATTGAGACTACTCACCTGTTCACCGCCACATTGAGACTACTCACCTGCTCACCGCCACATTCAGACTACTCACCTGTTCACCGCCACATTCAGACTACTCACCTGTTCACCGCCACATTCCGACTACTCACCTGTTCACCGCCACATTCAGACTACTCACCTGTTCACTTCCACATTGAGACTATTCACCTGTTCACCGCCACATTCAGACTATTCACCTGCTCACCGCCACATTCCGACTACTCACCTGCTCACCGCCACATTCCGACTACTCACCTGTTCACCGCCACATTGAGAGCACTCACCTGCTCACCGCCACATTCCGACTACTCACCTGTTCACCGCCACATTCAGACTACTCACCTGTTCACCGCCACATTGAGACTACTCACCTGTTCACCGCCACATTCAGACTACTCACCTGTTCACCGCCACATTCCGACTACTCACCAGTTCACCGCCACATTCCGACTACTCACCTGTTCACTGCCACATTCAGACTACTCACCTGTTCACTGCCACATTCAGACTACTCACCTGTTCACCGCCACATTCCGACTACTCACCTGTTCACTGCCACATTCAGACTACTCACCTGCTCACCGCCACATTCAGACTACTCACCTGCTCACCGCCACATTCAGACTACTCACCTGCTCACCGCCACATTCAGACTACTCACCTGTTCACTGCCACATTCAGACTACTCACCTGTTCACCGCCACATTCAGACTACTCACCTGTTCACCGCCACATTCCGACTACTCACCTGTTCACCGCCACATTCCGACTACTCACCTGTTCACTGCAACATTCAGAGCACTCACCTGTTCACTGCAACATTCAGAGCACTCACCTGTTCACTGCAACATTCAGAGCACTCACCTGTTCACTGCCACATTCAGAGCACTCACTTGTTCACTGCAACATTCAGAGCACTCACCTGCTCATCGTCACATTCTGATTACTCACCTGTTCACCGCCACATTCCGACTACTCACCTGCTCACCACCACATTCTGACTACTCACCTGTTCACCGCCACATTCAGACTACTCACCTGTTCATCGCCACATTCAGACTACTCACCTGTTCACTTCCACATTGAGAGTACTCACCTGTTCACCACCACATTCAGACTACTCACTTGTTCACTGCCACATTCAGACTACTCACCTGTTCACTTCCACATTGAGACTACTCACCTGTTCACTGCCACATTCCGACTACTCACCTGTTCACTGCCACATTCAGACTACTCACCTGTTCACCGCCACATTCCGACTACTCACCTGTTCACCGCCACATTCAGACTATTCAGCTGTTCACCGCCACATTCAGACTACTCACCTGTTCACTTCCACATTGAGAGTATTCACCTGCTCACCGCCACATTCAGACTACTCACCTGTTCACTTCCACATTGAGAGTACTCACCTGTTCACCGCCACATTCAGAGCACTCACCTGTTCACTTCCACATTGAGACTACTCACCTGTTCACTTCCACATTGAGACTACTCACCTGCTCACCGCCACATTCAGACTACTCACCTGCTCACTGCCACATTCAGACTACTCACCTGCTCACCGCCACATTCCGACTACTCACCTGTTCACCGCCACATTGAGACTACTCACCTGTTCACCGCCACATTCAGACTATTCACCTGTTCACCGCCACATTCCGACTACTCACCTGTTCACCGCCACATTCAGACTATTCACCTGTTCACCGCCACATTCAGAATACTCACCTGTTCACTTCCACATTGAGAGTACTCACCTGTTCACCACCACATTCAGACTACTCACCTGTTTACCGCCACATTGAGACTACTCACCTGCTCACCGCCACATTCCGACTACTCACCTGTTCACCGCCACATTCAGACTATTCACCTGTTCACCGCCACATTCAGACTACTCACCTGCTCACTGCCACATTCCGACTACTCACCTGCTCACTGCCACATTGAGACTACTCACCTGTTCACTTCCACATTGAGACTACTCACCTGTTCACTGCCACATTGAGACTACTCACCTGTTCACCGCCACATTGAGACTACTCACCTGTTCACTGCCACATTCCGACTACTCACCTGTTCACCGCCACATTCAGACTACTCACCTGCTCACTGCCACATTCCGACTACTCACCTGTTCACCGCCACATTCAGACTACTCACCTGTTCACCGCCACATTCCGACTACTCACCTGTTCACCGCCATATTCAGACTATTCACCTGTTCACCGCCACATTCAGACTACTCACCTGCTCACTGCCACATTCAGACTACTCACCTGTTCACCACCACATTCAGACTATTCACCTGTTCACCGCCACATTCAGACTACTCACCTGCTCACCGCCACATTGAGAGTACTCACCTGTTCACTTCCACATTGAGACTACTCACCTGCTCACCGCCACATTCAGACTATTCACCTGTTCACCGCCACATTCAGACTATTCACCTGCTCACCGCCACATTCAGACTATTCACCTGCTCACCGCCACATTCAGACTATTCACCTGCTCACCGCCACATTCAGACTATTCACCTGCTCACCGCCACATTCAGACTATTCACCTGCTCACCGCCACATTC
>JAWQFJ010001838.1:157471-164971 GCA_034096865.1 Theodoxus fluviatilis | reverse complement strand
GCTGTGTAACAACGGGGTGTGCCTGCACCCCGACTGGCGGTGCAATGGGGTGGATGACTGTGGGGATGACACGGACGAGAGGAACTGCACTGCGCCTGGCCCCACCCCCACCCCTTCCCCCTTCCCGCAGAGCCACGATGGATATGGTGAGTGGGCGGTGTTGTCTCTCGCACACATCTCAACTCTGATGCCTCCTGCCCTTTGGACAGGTGTTCACCCCCGCTGCTTCCTGTGGTGTGGGAGTAAGAATGGACCAACCGCGTCTCCCCACGTGATTCGTAAAAGGCAAATAACTAGAGAATCAAGATTAAACGTGGTCTTATTCTATCCAGCCCTGGTGATTTCCACACTCAGTGGCTTTGCATAGCCTATGCCGGCTGATAGGTCGTTTAAAAAGTCACGGATCCATTCATTCATTCATTCATTCATTCATTCATTCATTCATTCATTCATTCATTCATTCATTATTCATTCATTCATTCATTCATTCATTCATTCATTCTCCATTGTTTTGTTGCATGGCATTCCTTGTGTCAGAAGAACATTTCCCTATGCTACTGGATCAATAAATGAAAATGGTTGAGTTGTGTGGATGTTTTCAGAGACTGCATGATCGTATGTGTGGGAAATTTTATATGTACTTGTAGTAGATATCTGCCTTTTAATGAAGTTGTATTTTATTACACCGCCTTTTATTTGAACAGGAATTCTTCAGTGGTTTTTAATTTCCATGAATGATCAACTTTCTTTCTTTGTTTTTGTGATTTTGGGGGACTGCACAGTATTGGTTGTTGGGGGAATTTCTTTACAAAGTGGATACATGTAAGTGTTGTTGCTTGACTTATGAAACTTGTCTTATGGTATGTCTTTGTCAAGAAGAGAATATTCTTCTACAGCATTTGACTTCCAAACAAGTTTCGATTCCTTCATTAAATGGAATTGAGAATTGCAGGATTATTTTAATGGGACTTTTTTTGCGTTGATGAATGAGTTTATTTACTTGTAACAGTATTATTTAGCAATATTGGATGCTGTCAGATTGACATGAATCTCTACCAAAGACCCTCTGTGGGTTAGGGATAAGAATAGACCCTCCGTCCTCCTACACAGTTCGTAAAGGGCGAATAACTCAGGAAATCGAGACATACTCTCACTCTATCTAGCAAAGTTATTGGCCTTGGATAGCACACTAGGCTGATAGGACGAAACACCCCATTCATTCATTCATTCATTCATTCATTCATTCATTCATTCATTCGTTTTTTCATTCATATTTCAGATGGGCTGTCGGCCTATTGAATACAACTTTGTTCATTTGTTCAATCAATCATTCATTCTGTACCAAAGACTACTGCACCTGCACCATCTGCTGCTGCAGCTCTCTTCCTTTTTCTTCTGTCTTCCTTCCACTTCATCCTCCTGGTTACACTGGTCACGGACGTCGTGGTTGTAGGCGTGTTCTGCTGCCGGCAGTGAACGTTGTGTTGTGCTGTGTTGCAGTGGCGTCCTTCTGGATGGCGGTGGTGGCCATCCTTGCCTTGGCCATGGGCGTAGTCCTGGCCTTCCTCATTCCCGCCATCTACCGGCGTCTCAAGTACCCAAACTACTCTGCACTGCGTGACCTGACTGCCCCCGTGGATGCCTAGAAGACTGCCAGGATGGGCGCCAAGAAGACTGCCCGGGTGGATGCCTAGAAAACTGCCGGGGTCCTCGGCAATGCATGTGACTGACGCCAATCCTGGTAGCAGTCCTTGGTCCTCTCTCATTGTCCGTGGCTGTCATCGGAGTCTCACTTCTCTCTGCCGCCGTTTCCAGTGGGCAGCCAGCCTTCTGTAGTCTTCGTCGTTTGCTGTCTAATGAATCCGCTTTATTCCTGCTTCGTTCTGTGATGGACAGCCATCTCGCTCCCTCTGTGGTTAATAAAAAAGGTTATTAAGTTAAACCCACTCTGTCATTCTGTCTCTGCTTCAGTTTGCACTGCATGGTAATTATCTCTGCTGTCCTCTCCTGAATACCACGAGAAAATTTGTGTGTGAGTTTTTGTTGTTGTTGACACTTCACATTAAAGTCTTGGGCTTTTTTGGGTTTTGATTATGGATTTTGTTATGGACTTGTTCCTAAGATTCTTTATTTAAAAACATTAGATTTAATGAAGCATTTTGTGAAGACTTGTCTGCTGTTGTAGATTTTAAAGTGTTTAGCTTAATCTTGTGAAGTGGAAGACAATTCAACGAGTTTGATGCATTCTGAATGCATTTGAAACTGTTTCTCACATTAACTTTTTTTAAACATAGCTGATGTGTTTCATGCATTTTTTTCTCTGAAATTTAATCAGATCGTACATTTTATAGAACATAGTGAGCTGATATGATTAATACATTTTATGCGCTGGATTTTGGGCAAGCTCAGACCAAAGATGCCATGATTGTCAGAAACAAAGTGCACCAAAGATTTGTGCAAGCCTTTCTTTCTGAAGAAGTTTCCATGGAAACTAAGCATAGTTGCCATTGCAGGTAGATGCAACACCCAGCTAACAATCGTTGTTGTAGTTCACAGAAGAAGTAACATTTGTACAGTGTTCTTTTCTTTTAGATTACTCATTGTGCTGATTACCCTGAAGTCGAAAATAGTTTTGTAATCAGTGAAGGCTTATTCCAGAGCCATACAGTTGCAGTCTGGTGCTCCTTTTGAATGTTTTCTCAGAATCATCAGGACATTATCTGTGCCATTGTTTGACTTTGAGTGGGTGTTATCTGCAAGAGATCTGATGGCAATTGAGAAACTTTAATGTGATTTAATTGCATTATTTGAATCATTTCTGTGAAACCTGAGATTTGCCCCCCCCCCCCCCAAATGTTTTAATAACCACATCAGATGCATCTCAAATTCCACAATGACGCGATACATTCCACACAAATAAAGGACAGTTGGCTCACTTTATTTGACTTACCCAATTTCCTACTCAGATAAGAGCATTCCACTCTCTGAATGATGTTTATGAGACTTGAAGCCAGGTTTTGACAGAGCATGTCTCTGTCAGCTTGAAGGAGGAAAAGGCACAATTTGCAATGCCAGTGAGTTTTTTATTGCGCGTTTTTGTATAAGGAAACAGCTGATGGTTTTATAATCTCTCTTTCCTCTGGTTGGATGTTGCAGGCATCAGGCATTTTGTTCAACAACACACATTTGAGATTTCAAAGTTAATGATTGGGAACACTCAATTTACACTACCGATGTATTTTCCAGCTCCTGTTTTCAATAATATTCTTGGTTCTGGCCTTAAGGATTTTATTTTGGAATGATCTATTTAGTTTGTCTGGCTATGTTGGCCAACAGTCAGAAATGTCCTTGTATTGTTTGCCTGTGGACATTATAGCATGAGAAATGCCTATCACATTAATGTTGATAAGAATTTTGCTAACTTTACCCTGTTGCTATTGACTTCACCTGTGGCTCATGCACAGCAGGCATTATTGCTGTACCGTGATTTGTAATATTCATTTAATGTGTTGAATTGGTTTGTTTTCAGTTTGTTTGTTTGTTTGTTTGATTTGCTTGCTGTGTTTTTTCCCATATATACACTTTTACAAATATATGGAGATACCTTGTTTTGTTTGCTACAGCTTGCCTGTGCTTTTCGTATTCTACTTGGATAAAACAGATGATGTGTGTTGGATAAATTCAAAGAAATGATGTGTTCTATCTATTTGCACAGAAATAATGTGTGTGTATGAAACCATTTATTCACACAATCTTACTATGCTAGTGTTTTTTTGCAAGAGTATTTCTGTATGTTTTGGCTTTTCAGCCATGTGTCTTTTATTTTCAATGGCGGTGGGTCATTTCTTCTATGTATAACTGGACGTAATTCAATTGCAAATGTTGCCATCCATGCACTGTGAGATTGTATATATCTACTAAACTTGTTTATTGTGTGATAGTTACCAGAGTTGGAAAACTAACACCATTTGTCATGTGTTACTGATGGTTTGATCATGGCAACTGTAACTGGTTGAAACGCTTGCATAGTGTATGATATAGCCATCTTGGAATTTTTATATAGTTTGTCATATATTGAGAAAGCTGTTTAGGCAGTTCTTACAAGAACAGGAGGCAGAGGTGGTGGTGAACATATCGAAAAGTGCCTTGGCCCATTGTTATGTGTACACTTCTGGTGAGAGGTTCCAAGTATCCCGTCTTTTACTCTCCACATTAGACTTTGCAAGTGAGCATTGTGTTCTGTTGTGCATTCCAAAAGACCTCAATGATGAAGTATTAATAAAAATGCACAGTTGCATGTAAGAAAACTATGCAGATATAAGTTATTTATAGATTTTATTGCAGGAGAGTGTACTTTGTGATGAGAACAATTCATATGCCAAGACAATTAGTTCCAATATTCAGTAATTGGGTATAGCTAGATTTTTGTTCTCATCTTCAACAAAGAATGTGTTAATTTGATTTTTCAGAATAACATAATACATCTATGATGTGCAAAATCCTTTTTATTTGTGGAAAGTAATGTTACCAAAACGTCTATGAAAAGGGAGAAGGCCTTGTATGGAAGTTAAACAGCTATTCTTCCCCTTGCATTCCATAATTCACTGTCTCTGTGTAACTTTACCAATCCTTAGGCATTGCATGTCTGCATCAGTAAGTACACTTGTGCAGGAATGACATCAGAATTCGACCATCATTCTTCCCAACTTGCTCGCAAGGAATTTCTTGGTGCATTGCAAAGTTGCAGTTCTCTGGTTGCCTGGGAAGTGCTTAAGCAGGCTATGGATACTACATAGAAATTTTGTTTAATTCTATATAAAAAGAATGATTTCTCCTATTTCTGCTGGCAAAGAATCTCTTTGCAGAAGTATCCTTCAAACTCTTTAACCCGATAAATGTAAGTGGCCAATGAAACGTACGGTACCAGAATGGCAAAAATAGGCAAAAATCAGTTCTTGAAGGAGATGGGGTAAATCAATATTCCATCTGATTGTTTTCTTGTTCTGCAGAATGCCTGTGTTGTGGTGTTTGGTTTTGATATATGATTTTTGTTCTTTGCTTTCTCAAAGATTGAAACATCATCTAATCGCTGTAACTGTTTTGTTATTGGAAATATGTTTGTTTTAAATTCTACATAAATGATTCTTGCATCTTGCTATTAATTTTATTACACATAGGCGAGAGTATCAACATTGGTGCTGAATGGAGTACACTTGTCCTTTTTTTTAAACATGAGAGCAGCTGATAAATATTTTTCTTACAATTTTTCAACAGGAGTGACTATATTTAAAATTTCAAGATATGTTTAACAATTTTTGTCCCATGAGCAATTGGGAAGTCTAAAGTATGACTCCACACTTGTTTCTCTCAACACAGAGGTCTGATAAGTTTTTGTATTAAATGTGAGCTTTAGATATTTCTGATTTTGATGCAGAAATGCAGTCTTATATTTGGGTAACTTTGAATTATAATTTTTTTCACAGTATGCTATTTTGCTTTTAGCAATGTTGTAGTTGCGTGTTTTCCTGTAATGTACTTTGCTTTATGAAAGTTTTTTTTAAATAAGAAGAAACACCACTAGACTGGGTACGCTTATTTGGTTTTTTTTTCTCACCTCTATGTGATAGGGTACAGTTTCTCTTACATGATGACCTTATATTTGGGTCCGTGGAGAAGTTGAAGAGAATGGGAACAAGTTAACATGGTGCACTGTTGGTCATGTACACACGCACACACGCACGCACACACACACACACACACACACACACACACACACACACACACACACACACACACACACACACACACGTAGACATTCATGTACGCACGCACACACGTAGACATTCATGTACACACGCACTCACACACCCGAATACACACACACACACACACACATGCACTAACGCATTTACGCACACAAGCTCATGCACAAACATACTCAAACTCATGCACTGATGCACACATTACACACATACAAACACACACATACACACACACACTCAAACGCACGCGGACACTGAAGTACGTGCAGACACTCACGCGGACACACAACTTCACAAGCGCGTATGCACAGGCACGCATGGCTCACACAAATTCGCACCCTAACACCCGCACACTAGATGCTCCCCTTGCCGGCTGGAACCGTCGGTCATAGATCTTTCAGGACTTCACTCCAGAAACTCGACCAAGGGCGGCCACAAGCAGCAAGAGCTGGCACTGGGGGACATTGCTCCTGGCAGTATTTCCAGACCTTCATCCCCACTCATAGTCTGTTCCTTCCTCCTTTTTTCCACCCTCTTTCCATCATCCCTCTCTTTTCGCTGCTTCGGCCCCACTGTCCCACATTGTTATTGAAACCTGCTTTTATATATTGAGATTTTGCTTATCAATAAACGTGGATAACAATGGAGGGTTTTTGTTGTTTTTGTATCGTATAAATTAATAAACACGTAATTTACTTAGTCATGATTTTCATTTTTCTCGCTCCATGTGTAACCCGCCAACTCAAAACGAATCCCAATTTGATTTGGTGTTTGGAGATGCCAGTAGTTTAGAAATTTACAGTCATTTCTGATATCAGTAATCTGTATTATTATTATTATTATTATTAATTTGATATACATATAAACAATGTTGGATGAATGTTGTAGAAGTCATGCCCATTTGAAGTTATGAATCATGCTAGCGGCAGAAATTAGAAAAAGGTCTCGGGTTTTCCTACACATGTTCCCCCTGTGGGTTCGGGGTAAGAATTGACCCACAGTGTCTCCCTACGCGATTTGTAAGAGGCAAATAACTAAGGACACCGTGACTTGATTCGCGTTTGCTCTAAACTGTTCTAGTGATATTCGGGCTTAATGGCAGCGACATGTGAGCGGTCAAGTGACGTCATAGGTTTATGAGGGGAGACGATCCCATTTCGCTTCTGACAGGGCCATCCCTGGGCTATTCTGACTGTCCGGGAAACTACGAAACTCGCACCATCAATTTCGACAGCTTCTGGTTGTTGCGCTGTATAACCTCGGCGTGAACGTAAGTACATGTTGTTAAGTCACTGAAGACATTCCTTGTTTGTTCACCTTAGATGTCTACAATTGAATTAATCCACTGGCACTCTACTTCATCAGTGCTGAGAGACTGGTTGTTCAGTGTGTGTGTGTGTTTAATCCGTCTATGTGTATATCAAAACCCTGAGAGTGTTTCTACTTTCTTTCTTTCTTTGCACATAATTACATTATTCTGACTGAAAAGCGTACTAAAGTTTCTGCATGTATATAAAATTTTTGAGTGTGTAATCAGTACGTTTGTGAACGCAGGTTGGGGCTATTATTTGAGTTGGCAAACCCTCTGTGGGGTGGGGAAGGGGTGGGGAAGGGGGCAAGAATTTACTCACAGATGTCTCCCTAGGCGCTTCGTACATGGCGAATGATAAGCAAAATCGTGACGACATGTCAAATCATTTGGAGGACGTTGATCAAGTTTGCCACGGGTACCTTACAA
>JAWQFJ010001838.1:139971-147471 GCA_034096865.1 Theodoxus fluviatilis | reverse complement strand
AGTCGCCAAAGAGGACTGGCGCCACTATACAC
This sequence comes from Theodoxus fluviatilis, assembly GCA_034096865.1. Lineage (NCBI taxonomy): Eukaryota > Metazoa > Mollusca > Gastropoda > Cycloneritida > Neritidae > Theodoxus > Theodoxus fluviatilis. The sequence continues at coordinate 147,439 of JAWQFJ010001838.1, read as the reverse complement.
AGCCCTGCTTTACCCCGTTGTTTATTTTGAAAGCTTGCGTCGTGCCCCCACTGGAGAGGACTTGACCTGTCATGCCTTCATGAAAGAGCTGAACGATCTTCATACATTTCGCAAGGCATCCGATTTGCTCCATGACTGTCCACAGGACCTCTCTGTTTACAGCGTCGAATGCCTTTGCAAGATCGATGCAGACATAGCAGAGTGGCATATTATGCTCGATGCATTTTTCATGCAGCTGTCTCATGGCAAAAATCATGTCTATAGTGCTTCGGCCTGGCCTGAAGCCACATTGGGCCTCTGGGAGGTTCTGCTCAGAGACAAACACACACACACACACACACACACAAACAAACACACACACACACACACACACACACTCACACACACACACACACACACACACACACACACACACACACACACACACGCACGCACGCACACACTCGCATACGCGCAACTAATGATATAGCAAGAATAGCTACAGAGGTAGATATATGTATGTATGAACATTAGTGAATGCAGTATGTGTGCTTGCGCGCGTCCGTGCTTGCGCGCGCATTATGTGTGTGTGTGTGTGTGTGTGTGTGTGTGTGTGAGCGAGCGAGCGAGCGAGAGAGAGAGAGAGATAGAGAGATAGAGTGTGTGAGAGAGAGTGAGAGAGAAAGAGAGTGAGAGTGAGAGTGAGAGAGAGAGAGAGAGAAAGAGAGCATGAGAGAAAGAGATGTTGCTTACTTGTATTGATGCATATGATAATTACCTACTGGGGTATACATATGTACGTTTATTTTTATCTGTCATTGTCTTCCTCACACACCACAAGTGAAAAGGTTTCACTTGTAGGACCTTGACCTGTTTGCTCGACCTTGACATACTTACCTCTTTTGAAGGTTCCCACTACACTGTGCGCAGGCTGAAGGCGCAGTGCGAAAGCCATGGACGCTCCTTGCCCTCTGCCACATGGCACCCGCTTGTCTTCGGCCTACACGATGGCAGAGATGATGTATGCAGAGACTCAAATCGACGTTGGGTCAGGGCGAACGGGTCAATATCAAGGACAGACAGTTTCGATGGACAGGAATGCGATTGAGAAGTCGAGTAAAGTTTGGAATGGAGAGGGAAAAAAGCAGAGGTTGTAAATAATGTTTGCTCTGGAAACGGAATATTTGACTCACATGCGAAGCAAAAGTGAGTCTATGTACTCACCCTTCTCGTCCGTCCGGGCGTCTGTAACAAACTTTAACGTTGGATTATTCTAGGAGACTGATGACAAGGCGTCAAAAAACATACATAGTGACTTGACCTTGCTTCAAGGTCAAGGTCGCAGGGGCCGTAAATGTTGTCTAAAAAACAGCCATTTTTCACATTTTCCCAATTTTCTCTGATGTTTTTGAGATTGGATACCTGACCTATATATGGTATATAGGGCAAAGTAATCCCTATCTTTTGATACCAGTTTGATTGACCTTGCTTTAAGGTCAAGGTCACAGGAGGTCTTTAAAGTTGGATTGTATACATGTTTTGAAGTGACCTTGACCCTGAACTATGGAAGATAACTCTTCCAAACTTCATAATATTGTAGTACACATGTTATACTTTCATATTAGGTCACCCGTGTCGGGCGTCCGGGCGTCCGGACGTCCTGTCGTCCGTAAAAAACTTTAACGTATGATTTTTCTCGGAGACTATTAAGTCTATCAACACCCAATTTGGCATAATGGTGTATGATGACAAGGCGTACAAAAACATACATGGTGACTTAACCTTGCTTCAAGGTCAAGGTCACAGGGGCCGTAAATGTTAAAAAAACAGCCATTTTTAGCATTTTCCCAATTTTCTCTGAAATGTTTTAGATTGGATACATGACCTATACATGGTGTATAGGGCAAAGTAAGCCCTATCTTTTGATACCAGTTTGATTGACCTTGCTTCAAGGTCAAGGTCACAGGAGCTCTTCAAATTTGGATTGTATACATATTTTGAAGTGACCTTGATCCTGAACTATGAAAGATAACTGTTTCAAACTTAATAATTAGGTGGGGCACATGTTATACTTTCATCATGAGACACATTTGGTCACATATCATCAAGGTCAAGGTCACTTTGTCCCTTATGAAATGAGACCAGAATGGGGTAGTGAACCATTAAAAGTGACCATATCTCATGGTAGAAAGTGCCAATAAGCACCATTGTGCTTCCTATGTCTTGAATTAACAGCTTTGTGTTGCATGACCTTGGATGACATTGACCTTGGGTCAAGGCCACATGTATTTTGGTAGGAAAAATGTGTAAAGCATTCCTTAGTTTAGTGTATGATGTCATTGCTAGGTGTAGTTGTTTGACCTTGACCTTGGAGGTCACCTGAAGGTCAAGGTCATGTAAAGGTCAAGGTCAAGCATGTGAGTCGTATGGGCTTTGCCCTTCTTGTTTATTGCTTTATTTCGGCCGACGACCCATCAGACAATCAAAACATGCAGATTATGTAATTATTATGTAAAACAATACCGTGGAGAATGAACACCTCTAAGTATCACGCCACTAAAGGAAAAAGGTCACCATTGCATAACCAACGTTCCTGTTTATGAATGCATGTAACTATTTTCTTCGAACACATAGTAAATCGACTTACTGACTGAATAAATGAATGTGCGCGTTGTGTGCAATGGCGTATGCATGCAGGCAGAGAGAGAGAGAGAGAGAGAGAGAGAGAGAGAGAGAGAGAGAGAGAGAGAGAGAAGAGGAAAGGAGGGAGGGAGGGAGAGACGGAGAGACAGAGAGAGAGAGAGAGAGAAAGAGAGAGAGAAAGAAAGAAAGAGAGAAAGAGAATTAGAGAAAGAGATATGTGGGTAGGTTTAATCATCACAATTGGTAGAGTCACTGTCTACTAAGAGTCATTGCTATGTCAAGAGTAGTTCACACAGAGTCTAAACCGAAACGAAGCATATGTACAGCTTACAAACCTGTAGACTGAAAACAGAGAAAAGCAAAGACCGTAACTTTGAGTGAGGAGATCAGTGCGAGGATTCCTGTTTCTGCAGTGTTGTCTAAGCATTCAATGATAAGCTGCCACACTTGAAAGTCACTTCATTTACAGAGCAGCGGTCACTCCAGCTGCTTAATTTAATCGATATAAGGAGACAGACATCCTTGAATGGCTATTGATAGTCAGTTGAAACAACGGGTACCATGTCAGTTCTGAGAGTGTTGGTGAGAACCTTCGGAGTAAAACTCGAAATAATGCCGAGAAGACTGCCTTCTTACTGGAAATTGTGCGCAAAAACGACAGAGCAGTTACTGTCTCGTCGGTATTCGGAACGTAAAGATGGCTGGCATTCTCATTGTCATTGTAATCTAAGCTTCTCCTCGTGTTTGATTGGTCATTTCCTTTGTTTCCGAATAAACCGTTCCGCTCATCACGTGCTGAGTGATGGTTTTATCATAATACGTTGTCCTGAAACGTGACAGATGAATTACACCGAATACCTGTGGCCTACAAAAATGGAAGCGATATGAACTTGTACATGCCCATTATTCTGTCAAATCTTCTGATGTACTGTAAACGTTTTTAAAGGTAAAGGTAAAGGTGCTCATTTTTATATTACGACTTTGCACTCATTGATAGATGCTTAAACCGCACACATTTACACCCTGGTCAGCGGACTATCCCTTGGTATCACTCCAACACCATCTCAACTCCCTGGGGAGCATGCAACCAGGTTGCGGATGAACGGGCCAAAGTCATCTCTCACAATCTTCTAAGTCAGCCCTCACAGGTACTCGTTTTACTCCTGGGTGAGGAGAAGCAATGTGAGTAAAGCACCTTGCTCAAGGATGCAACTCTAGAATCTGCGTAGCCTCGAACGCCGCACCCGAAAGCCGCTGGCGACCGCAGGTCAAGCACGCTACGTCTTGTATGTCTTGTAGTCCACAAGTGGAATGCATGATTGTGGGTGTGACGTTGTACCAGTTGCTGCACTACCAGCCTTACTACTACTGATACTACTGCCACCGTGTTTACTTTTGCAGCTCCGAAGTGATTCAGAAAGCATCTACCCTAGATCCTCCCTCGAGAGTCGTTTGTCTTTGAAGACATCATGCACGTCGAGAAATGGTTTTGGAAAGCACATTAACATTTGCTGTGTACAGGTTGGATGCACATGACGCTGCCTCGTGCAAAGCGCCGAAGCCAACATCGTAGAATATAAGAAAAGAAATAACAGCACTCAGTCGCACTTGGTGTGGGCTGGGAGGAAAGGCGGAGGGCGAGGAGAAGAGGGGAAAGCTGCTGGTGACAAACGGAATGAGAATCAGACGTCGTGTTTATTCATGTGTGCAGTTTATTCATAAATGCTGCCGAATTATCAATCTTTTGTTTTCATCCTGAAATTTCTCGTTCGGCAGCGTTTGCATTTGCTTTGAAAGCATTAAAAATCTAGGAGAGCGTGCTTGAGTTTTATTGTTTACACAATGATTTTGAAAAACCTAATGTATTGGTGAACTTAAAAAGACTATAACACATTTTGTTATCGTGATAATGCGTTGTAAAACAGCCCAATCTCACCTGGTCGGAAAAAAACGAATTAAACAATTCAGTGCGCATGCGCAAGTTTTATGACGTCAAGTTGACTAATGGCCTCAAACCGAAACATATGTGCGTTTCGTTGCACTCCGCTTCATCTCTGGGGCCTGTTCAAGAGGCCTACCGGTACGTACCGGTAGCCTCTTGAACGACTTGGTACGGCTACCGGTACGTACCGGTACGTACCGCGCCGGAGAGCCGTTGCGCCCGCTGCGCCGTGTATAGCCAAAATGGCTGCCTTCGGGGAAAGGAAGAAAGTCATCATCACAAATATGCGCTGTGGCACGCATTTCGACCTGTGATTATTACCCAGCCTATGCGAGACGTTACAAGAAGTTAGGCTGATATTGTACTTTTCTTTTTTTAAAGAATATCTGCTCTGAAATAATTACTGGGCAAGATGTTAGAAAACATTTCCAAGGCAGATAGCGAAACAATTTTAAGGGAAGCAACTCTTATATCTGACATTAGTCCTTTGTTTGTTGTGTAATCTCCCTTGAAGTGAACATCGAAATATTCTTGCTTACACCAAGTTAGCACTGTCGTTTTGACATAAATTTCTATTCGAGCGATGCCGAGCATTCATGCACAGCTACAGCTTAACGTATTTCATCAGTTCCACAAGGAACGAGCAGTCTGCAGCTGCTGGTTTACTCATTTGGTTGAGAAGCGCAATCCGCGGCGATGAGAAGGCATCTTGGAAGCCATCTTGGCTACCGTTGGGTCATAACGAGTCATTCAAGAGGGCACACCGGTAACTCGGCTACCGGTAGGCTACCGGTAGGTCGTCTTGAACACACGGCTGCTGTGATGTAGCAGGCTCAGGAGTTTCGATTGGTCGGTTTCTTTAATTACTTTAAAAGCACGTTACCATTAAAAGTAGAGGGTTTTGGAGGCCCTCTTTGAATACATGAATCCCCAAAATGATTTCACATTCAATTAATTTTCTCTTGATCGAATAGACAACTTCATAAAAGCATTAGGGTCAAAAATCCATTAATAACAAAAGGAAGATAACCATTACCAGTCATAAAGGAAGGTCAAGGAAATCCCAAAATGTGTGTCGGCTGCTACCTTGCTACACGCATGGGTATAAATGCTAACGTTTACTACATATATCAAACAAAGACATGCAATCCACTCTGCCAAGGTGATGAGAGCACGAAATCATTAGTTTATTTAAAAATTGAAAGCAATCGGCACGTTTGCCACTTCCATGGTATGTAAAACTCCATGGTTCGAAGCATGTTTACCGTGCTAGTCCGTGGAGTGACTTTCAATTAGTTCTGTTTAGTATGAGCAAATCAAATGCGGCTACGGGTTCTGTAATTTCATTGTTGCTAGGCAAAGCAAGTGGCGCACTCTAGTGTGAAGCAGTTGGAGCGCCTTCTGAGATGCTCTAGCTGCTGCGCGAGCTTGACAGGAAGTTGACCTCTGCCATTGGGTGAAGCGTCACCAAAGATTGTGTATGAGTGATTTTCGACCCTAATGATTTTATTGACTCACATGCGAAGCAAAAGTGAGTCTATGTACTGAGCCGTGTCGTCCGTCCGTCCGTCCGGGCGTCCGGGCGTCCGTCCGTCCGGGCGTCCGTAAAAAACTTAAACGTTGGATTTATCTCGGAGACTATTAAGTCTATCAACACCAAATGTGGCATGATGGTGTATGATGACAATGCCTCAAAAAACATACATAGTGACTTGACCTTGCTTCAAGGTCAAGGTCACAGGAGCCATAAATGTGGTCTCAAAAACAGTCATTTTTCACATTTTCCCAATTTTCTCCCACGTTATTGAGAATGGCGACCTTAGCTACAAGTGGTATATAGGTCAAAGCAAGCCCTATCTTTTGATACCAGTTTGGTTGACCTTGCTTCAAGGTCAAGGTCACAGGAGCTCTTCAAAGTTGGATTGTATACATATTTTGAAGTGACCTTGACCCTGAACTATGGCAGATAACTGTTTCAAACTTAATAATTATGTGGGGCACATGTTATACTTTCATCATGATACACATTTGGTCACATATCATCAAGGTCAAGGTCACTTTGACCCTTATGAAATGTGACCAAAATGGGGTAGTGAACCACTAAAAGTGACTATATCTCATGGTAGAAAGTGCCAATAAGCACCATTGTGCTTCCTATGTGATAGTATGTCTTGATATAAGAGCTTTGTGTTGCATGACCATGGATGACCTTGACCTTGGGTCAAGGTCACATGTATTTTGGTAGGAAAAATGTGTAAAGCATTTCTTTGTGTATGATGTCATTGGTAGGTTTAGTTGTTTGACCTTGACCTTGAAGGTCACCTGAAGGTCAAGGTCATATAAAGGTCAAGGTCAAGCATGTGAGTCGTATGGGCTTTGCCCTTCTTGTTAAGTTTTTTCTTCGATCAAGAGGGATACATTTGAGTGTTAGATAATTTAGGGGATTAGTGCATTTCAAAACCCTATACTTTTGATGATAAAGTGGTTTTAAAGTTATCAAATAAAACCAACCAATCAAAACTCTTGGGGCTGCTACAACGTAGCAGAGATGAAGCAGAGTGCAACGGAACGCAGGAACAGCTGAGCCAAGTGATAGTGACATATTTTTACCAGTATGAGCTCTACTGCAGCGATGCAGATGACGAACCCGACGTACAAATCATCGAAGAGCCTTCAAGTTATTCGAGTCTGTGTGATCTCCTTCACAGTACATCATGGTAAGGGAGATTACACTTTAGGTATGCGTACATCAGTTTCGTGCTATTCCACAACTGATCGTCACTGTCGTCATTTAGCGAGGGAGGGAGCGAGGGAGAGAGAGACAGAGACAGAGACAGAGAGAGAGAGAGAGAGAGAGACAGACAGAGAGAGAGAGAGAGAGAGAGAGAAATAATGCAGCTATGA
>JAWQFJ010001838.1:122471-134971 GCA_034096865.1 Theodoxus fluviatilis | reverse complement strand
AAAACTGGGATGATATATTTTTTATTAGGAATGTATGTAATGGGAGGGAATAGAACGGAAAGCAGAAAAGGAAACTCCTAGAACGTAGATCCACTTAGGGGAGAGCATGTTAGGGCCAGCCTGATCAGACGGTGCAACACAACGGGAAAGGTCAAAGGTAGAAAAGACGGGAAATACACAAACGTTTGGAACCTGTGCACTGAGCTGGAATATAATGGGAAGAAGATAAGACGATCTCCAGCGCGTAGATCCAAATGGAGGGGATCACGCTCTGGATAAAGTAGGATAAAAACTTTATGAAATGTGTGAACGGAGCAAAAAAAAACACACGAGTAAATTGGGGTGGGGGGGAGGGGCGGGGGTGGGGGTGGGGGGGGGCAGGGTGATGAGGAACACAAGCTTGAAAACGAATGTTATCGGGTTGGGGAAAACTGGAAAGATAGCAGAAAAACGGTGTATTACAGGACGTGGATCCAAACAAGCGTTCCAGTAGCAGTAATAGAAGAGGAAGGGATAGGGTACATTTTAAAACAAAAATGTTATTAGCAAAGACTGCAAGGACAGGTTGGAAGAAGAAAGAAAGAAAGAAAGAAAGAAAGAAAGAAAGAAAGAAAGAAAGAAAGAAAGAAAAAGAAAGAAAGAAAGAAAGAAAGAAAGGAAGAAAGAAAGAAAGGAAGAAAGAAAGAAAGAGGAAAGAAAGAAAGAAAGCAGAGCGGGTTAGGTTGAACCTAGGGTACTGCGATCTGGCTTCGCCTACCTGGATCTGGTCAGTGTAGGTAGGAGCGCCGAGGTGGCTCTGAATGCCGATGCCATAGATGGGAACTCCCTTGCTCTTCATCTGCAGTGCCTCGTCCACTATGGCCTGGGGGATAAGAAGACATGACATAATGTATAACAAATAACAACTGATGTACAGAACTAAACTTCGGAGCAAAGCCGATATATTTTACTTGATGCCTCCCACCCACTGCAACAGGAGTTTCACACCAGGATTAACAAACGGAACATAATATTTTGTTGCTGCCAAAGATGAAATAAAGTGGTACCACAATTTCTGTATGCCGGCAAGTCTGGGTCTTCTGAATGATTACAAAAATGATTTTAGGATCGTGAAACCTTTTTTCTTCTATAAGTGTGTTGTTTTGTGTTTTTTTTATGATCGGTATGTACATTTTAAAATCATGGATCAACAAAGTATCATTGTATTGTAGTGTTTTGTATTGTAGTGTAGTGTATTCTCAGATAACATTCTTCGGTGATTCTATGTGTTCCTAGGTCTGCCTCTATGTTCTTCTGTCTTGCCATTTATTCCTCTGTGTGTGTGGGAAGTGCATTGTGCATGTTCATTACAAAACGCACATTGTGCGTTTCTGTGGATTTGACGTTGTATTTCTGTGTTTCGTGATACATATCAGCATGACTTTGTGGTTTGTCGAAGGCGTAGGGACTAAGCCACGTGACCAAACTACTCCGTCCCCATTAGCTGGAAGCCTTGGCTTCACTTTGGGTCTACAGGAAATTAGTCATCCAGTTCTTTCCCGTCACAGGGATTGAACCACGGCACTGCACCTCGCACATAATCAAGCGCCAAAGCTTGCTCGCCTAAATCCGCCTGTCAAAATACGGAGTTGTAATAGGCTAGCAGAGAATGAGGAGCTGACTTGGCACTCATGCAAGAGGGGAGGCTGGATGTGGGGCTGCCATGGGCTGTTGATATACCTGTACATATCAACAGTAAAAATGGTGTTGGGGAAGGTCCTTTTAAGACGATTTTTTCCCCTTTTTTGGCACGTCAAAGACGTTAAACTAACACGCACAACGCACAGAGTCCCACAGAGGGGAAGGTGCATCATCGAAGTACCCATTCACGCACACACAGGGTTGCGACACAGAGTAACGACACATGGTAGTAGCCGATAGGGAAATGCAAGAAATGCATACGCAAGTGTTCTCTCGTCCCGGACACTGAACCGGTACATGCATGTCATTCAACTCCAAAGCTTGCTCGCCTTAGTCAGGAGCAAACTTCAGAGATTCGGCCTTGGACGCATCCAAGGTCAAGGAGACGGAAAGATTACATCTATCAATATTCGAATCATCTACATATTCAGCGTAATGCGAATTTAGTCAACTGCCTGCAGCTCGCCTGTGATCTAATCAGTACAGGAAGACCTTCAGCCAAACCCACGTGCTTAAAGAACCTGGTCCCTGGATGATTGCCTTGGAAGTGTTTCCACACCCAGCTGTCCACAAAGGGAAAAATAATTCTCTAGCCTCGTTAATGATGAGGCGACTATATTCACTATTTCATCTGGCATGGAGACTTATCGAAATGGGTACTTATGTTCGCGTGGGTATGTTTCCGTGTTAGATGGAGTGTCTACTTATTTTTATTGTCCATGTGATTGTTGATATGCCTAATTTGTATTGTCACCTCTCTCTCTCTCTCTCTCTCTCTCTCTCTCTCTCTCTCTCTCTCTCTCTCTCTCTCTCTCTCTCTCTCTCTCCCTCCCTCCCTCCCTCCCTCCCTCCCTCCCTCCCCCCCTCTCTCTCTCTGTCTCTCTGTCTCTCTGTCTCTCTCTCTCTCTCTCTCTCTCTCTCTCTCTCTCTCTCTCTCTCTCCCCCTTTCTCTCTCTGTCTCTCTCCCCCTCCCCTCTCTCTCTCTCTCCCTTTCTTTCTCTCTCTCTCTCTCTCTCTCTCTCTCTCTCTCTCTCTCTCCTCCTTTCGCCTGTCTAAAACATGCTAACCAGAGTCATTTCATTGGAGCTGACGATGCTGTACTCGTTGAGGAAGAGCTTTACGTTGGGGTCCACGTTGTGAGCCTGGCGGAACAGCCCGTTGGTGAAATCCGCGTCGTGGAGAGTGCGGGCGTAGAAGTCCCCATGGAGGTTCTCGTTGTTCACGTCCCAGTGCTGAAGTCTAACGGGCAGAGAAACAAAACGTGAACTTGGTAAATGACAAATATCACTGTTTCCGTGGTGGTCATTTGCTCCATCGACCCATCAATCGATCCGTTTGTTGATCTATCCCTCGGTCCATCCACCATCTACAAGTCTATCTTTCAATCCATTTATCTGTTTATCCATCCATCTATTCATCCATCCATCTGTCCATAATCCAACATCCGGCCATTCATTTCCTCTTTGATCTACGCGCCAATTCATCCATCCAACACTCCGTTCATCCGTCTATCCATCCGCACCCCCATCCATCTATCTATAAGCCCTTCAGTCGTCCAGTCCGATCTTTCATCTGTCTCCTCATCTGTCCAAACATCCATCCGTCCGTCCAACTGTACATCAATCTCCATATGTTCATTCGTCTGGGTATCATCCATCAGACCATTCCTTCTTCGGATGATGATATCACAGCTTTCTCCGCTGAATCTTACACCGTATGTCCTGCGCGTGATAGCATTCTCAATTCAACCCACATTTCTTGCTTTGGCCTCTGCACTTGCCATGAACCTAATGCCTTGTGCTTGACCCCATTGCATGACCTTGACCTACTTACTTGCCCTTGAAGGTGCCCACCACGCTCTGCACACGGCTGGACACGGCGCTGCGAAGGTCATTACCGCTCATTCCATTCTGCCAGCCTGGCACGAACTGGTCGACGGCCCACACGATGTTGTGACCTCGAACCTTGATGCTGTCAAAAAAAATGGTAGAGGTCAGAGGCCATAGAGAAACAGCCAGAACTACAACGAGGTGAATGCATGACAGAGGTGAACTCTGTTTTGCCTCACACAGACGCTACGAGGTGTTGCTCTACTGCACGGTGGAAGTTTAGCTTCAAGTAACTGTTACAGTCTCTTGAAAATTCATTGTTAACAAACCATTTCTATACCTTTTTAAAAAATTGCCCACATTTGATATTTTCCCTCTTTTTCGCCATATAGCAGCTTTTCGCATCGTGAGGTGAAACTAGTTTAACTGCAGAAAGTTACAATCACGGGTGTGAATGTTCGGACGGGTGAGAGGAATCAAAGAAGGAAAGAAGGATGAAAGGATGGCTGACAAGTGATGAATGGATGGGTGGTTGGATGGATGGGTGAATGAATGGATGGATGGATGGATGATTGATGCATGAATGCATAGATAGATGGATGGATGGATAGATGGATGGATGGATGGATGAATGGATGGATGGATGGATGGATTGGTGAAAGGGTGCATGGATGGATGGATGAGAAGAAAGACAGGAGGAATAAAATGGACGAACAGACACATGCTCACATCACTCCCTACATGGTGGCTCATTGTCGTCACATTACGGGTGTGCAGAGGTGGGGAGCACAGCGGTCTATGACTACTTCATCACACATAGGGGTGGACGTACCCGTGGGAATTAAGTGTATTCCAAGCCTTCATGGGAGCGTCGTAGTTGGGCTGACCCTGAAGTGAGAGGAGCGGTGCACACTCTGTACTGACACTCTGTACTGACACTCTGTACTGACACTCTGTACTAACACTCTGTACTGACACTCTGTACTGACACTCTGTACTGACACTCTGTACTGACACTCTGTACTGACACTATGTACTGACACTCTGTACTGACACTCTGTACTGACACTCTGTACTGACACGCTGTACTGACACTCTGTACTGACACTCTGTACTGACACTCTGTACTGACACTCTGTACTGACACTCTGTACTGACACTCTGTACTGACACTCTGTACTGACACTCTGTACTGACACTCTGTACTGACACTCTGTACTGACACTCTGTACTGACACTCTGTACTGACACTCTGTACTGACACTCTGTACTGACACTCTGTGCTGACACTCTGTGCTGACACTCTGTGCTGACAATCTGTACTGACACTCTGTACTGACACTCTGTACTGACACTCTGTACTGACACTCTGCACTGACACTCTGCACTGACACTCTGCACTGACACTCTGTACTGACACTCTGTACTGACACTCTGTACTGACACTCTGTACTGACACTCTGCACTGACACTCTGTACTGACACTCTGCACTGACACACTGTACTGACACTCTGCACTGACACACTGTACTGACACTCTGCACTGACACTCTGTACTGTCACTCTGTGCTGACACTCTGTGCTGACACTCTGTGCTGACACTCTGTACTGACACTCTGCACTGACACTCTGCACTGACACTCTGCACTGACACTCTGTACTGACACACTGTACTGACACTCTGTACTGACACTCTGTACTGACACTCTGTACTGACACTCTGTACTGACACTCTGTACTGACACGCTGTACTGACACTCTGTACTGACACTCTGTACTGACACTCTGTACTGACACTCTGTACTGACACTCTGTACTGACACTCTGTGCTGACACTCTGTACTGACACTCTGCACTGACACTCTGCACTGACACTCTGTACTGACACTCTGTACTGACACTCTGTACTGACACTCTGTACTCACACTCTGTGCTGACACTCTGTACTGACACTCTGTACTGACACACTGTACTGACACTCTGTACTGACACTCTGTACTGACACACTGTACTGACACTCTGTACTGACACTCTGTACTGCCACTCTGCACTGACACTCTGCACTGACACTCTGTACTGACACTCTGTACTGACACTCTGCACTGACACTCTGCACTGACACTCTGTACTGACACGCAACGGATTTTGCATGCAGCCGAGCTGTCTGATACTGCTCTATAGCTGGAATGCTTCGGTAGTCGTGCTCTCTCTCTCTCTCTCTCTCTCTCTCTCTCTCTCTCTCTCTCTCTCTCTGTGCATCTCTCCTGTATTGAGAAGGCACACATGTTTGCATGCAAGATATTTGTTAATGTAAGTGCAAAAAGTTTAAACATTATGTGTCACGGTGACTTTGATAGGTATCCCCTGTATATAAATACAGTGACCCGAGCGGTGAAATACTGGCTGCGGCTGTGTAAGATGGCTGCTGACGGACTGCCCAAGCAAGCCTATACTATGTTACTGAACGAGAATACAACAGTTGAAATTAACTGGCTTCAATCTGTCCAACAATGCTTATCGAAACGTGGGTTCGGGTATGTATGGACAAATGGTGGGACTAACAATGAAAAGGGTTTTATCCGGGTGCTCAGACAGATATTGCATGATTGCTACCGACAGGAATGGAGCATGAAGCTTACTGAGAGCGATCAGCTTCTGTTATACAGTTCGTTTAAACCGAAGTTAAAATGCAAAAGCTATCTCAATAGTGTAAATATTTAATAAAATAAGGACGCATTTGTTCGCTTCACTCTCCGGACCAATGGTCTCAGATTGAACCAAAGAAATGAGCATATCTCGAGGAATAATGTCCTTTCTGTTCAGAGTATGAAAACGAAAGTAACTTTTATTCCACTGTCCAGAGTACGTTGATCTGAGGATTTTTTTTAAACATACACAGAGAAAAAATAACGCAAAGGTAAATATTTACTCAACACGAGATGTCGCAATGTTTATATTTGATGCTGTTAAACTACGCAACAAAAAGCAGGAACATTTGTCAGATAATCATGTATAAGCATGACTCTGCCAGTGAGACCTGTTGTTTCCTTCTCAGCGTGACTTGTAGTAAAGTCAATTTAAAAAAATGTAAATGTGAGAATTAATTTAAGACATTATAGTTAAAGCGTTTTTTGCATGACAAACTACGTCGTGCTGCAAGATCATGTCTACTAATGTAACTTTTAAAATGTAAACATATCAATAGTTTAATGCCGTTATCATACTAATAGTAATGTAACATGATAGACTACGTACTGTTGTAAGGAGATATAGACAAGAGATTTATCCTTATATCATTTTGTGTAATGTGGGAGTTGTCTACCCCTAGCTGTAACCCCTTACCAATTTGTACGTGACTTTTAATGTAAGATGGGTCGTCGGCTTTAATAAAGTCATCAATATATATATATATATAATAAGAAAAAACAAGCGAGCAAACAAACAAGGCTTACTTAACGTCAAATTTCCGGCTGAAAGCCTTCCTCAGGACTGAAGGGTTTGACAAATCATCACCTATCCAATCCGAAGTGTCTACGTCACGCATGACGACATGCGTGTGCGTGTCTTGTCAAGCTGTTCTACTGCGACTGGTGAATATATATTCCTCCCTCTCTCTCTCTTACTTCCTCTTATTTGCATATGGCGTAGTCCTTCTCTCTATCTCTCCTTCTGGACTATAAACTCAACGAGACAACTTGAGCAATGTGTCCCAGTCATTAGGTCTTAGTCAAATTAAGAAAAAACAAAGGGTGGTCACCTAGCGAAAGGTGAAAAAGGGTTGGTATCCTGACAATAGGACTCTAGAAGTAGTCATTCAGTATGTGTACCTTGGCTTTGTCTTTTCCACCAAGTTATCTATGAACATGTGTACTGAAGATCTGGCCACAAAAGGAAAACTTAAGTGTGTCCAAATGTTGAAGGCTATGTGGAGCCTACACACCTTTGACCCAACAGTGTTATAAGCCTTTCGACTCGCAGGTGCAGTCGACTTTACTCTATGGCTCCGAGATATGGGGCCTACGTAATGCAGATAAAATCGAGAAGGTTCATACGTTCGCCTGCAAGATACTTCTCAGTTTGGACACACGGACACCAAATCACATGGTGTACGGGGACCTTGGAAGATACCCTCTGTCTGTCTCGCACATCACTAGGGCAGTAAAATACTGGCTCAGGCTTTCTACTATGCCATTTACAAGACTACCTAAACAGGCATATCTCATGTTGAAAAACTGAAATATTACACATAATCTAAACTGGGTGGAGCATATTAGAACCTGTTTATGGAAGTATGGCTTCTCCTACATATGGCTAAACAAGGGAGTCAGATAAAAAATGTCCTCTTTGAAGCAATTTAAACAGAGGCTACAAGACTGGTTTTATACCAAATATGGCACCAAAAATACACAACCAGTGCGAGATATCATTAGTACTCATCTTTTTAGATCACTTTTGTACAGAAGATTATCTATTTAGTTTTGCTATTAAAAATTCCGGGATGTCTTGTGCGTTTTCACTTTGAAATTAATATCTATAGTAAAAAAAGAAGTACATTAATCGGCAGCATTTGGATGTTAAGTGCGAAGTTTGTGCAGCTAATGAAATTGAAGAACATTTCCTCTTAGTTTGCCCTGTTTATGAAGACCTCAGGAAACGATATATAAACGGCATCCGAAGAGTCACACTCAAACGGGATGTATGTATTTGATGGAGGGATCGGATCCAAGTTTGACTAGAGACGTAGCAATGTTCTTATATTAATGCGTTAACTGTAAGAGATAAGGTACTCTAAGAGCAGGAACGCACTACCTCGGGTTGATTTTTGATTGTCCATCAGATGAACTGATATCTCGGTTCTCTAGTGCTTTTTTTGGTTCTTGTCACGTTATGGGCGGCTGGTATGAATAAAAAGAGTTCGAGATCGAACTCTCTCTCTCTCTCTCTCTCTCTCTCTCTCTCTCTCTCTCCCTCTCTCCTCTCTCTCTCTCTCTCTCTCTCCCTCTCTCCTCTCTCTCTCTCTCTCTCTCTCTCTCTCTCTCTCTCTCTCTCTCTCTCTCCGGAGCGTGTAGCTAGGTGATCCATTTGCAACATGGATCTCTCTCTCTCTCTCTCTCTCTCTCTGTATCTATCTCTTTTTCTCTCTCCCCCTGTCTGTCTGTCTGTCTGTCTGTCTGTCCGTCCGTCCGTCCGTCTGTCTGTCTGTCTGTCTGTCTGTCTGTCTGTCTGTCTGTCTGTCTGTCTGTCTGTCTGTCTGTCTGTTTGTCTGTCTGTTTGTCTATTTGTCTGTTTGTCTGTCTGTCTGTCTCTTCCCCTCTCTCTCTCGCTCTCTCCCTACCCCCCCCCCCCTCTCTCTCTCGCTCACTCGCTCGCTCGCTCCACCCCCCCTCTCTCTCTCGCTCTTCCCTTCTCTCTCTCTTACCCTCTCTCTCTCGCTCTCCTCTCCCCTCCCCCCTCTCTCTCTCTCTCTCTCTCTCTCTCTCTCTCTCTCTCTCTCTCTCTCCCTCCTCTCCTTCTTCTCTCCCTCCTCTGTTGTTACCTTTTACTAATCGTGTACATGGGAATTCAATGCCATATTCTGAAGAGATACTGTTTCATGCTGCGTTGAAGGATGCTTCAAAAGCACTCACAAGGCGCGTTCGACACAGCACCTACATGTATGTGTCACCAGGGGTACTGTTCTGGATGTATTCCGCTTTTCTGAACAAACATGCACGTTGTCCTAACTTACGAAACCAACAAAAGCGCTAAATATGATTTAGCTAAAAGTCAATCTGAATTTGTTTCAGTACATGAGTGGCCATTCGGAGCCCTGTCATGGGAGAAATCAATCTACAATAAATATATGATGATCAGAAAATGAGTTAAAATCAAAATCCGTGGAACAAGTGACGTGGATGTAACACAGCGTCTAGCGTTGATCTGCAGGATATCATTGCGTTGCTTGTTGTAAGGAAAAAGTGCGAAAAAACGTTTTTTAAGCACAACAGCAATGAAAATGTATTCAGAATGCACGTCTTGTTTGAAATACTTGTGTTTTCTCTCGAGGAAAGGCAAACTTTGAGTTTGAAGCCGACTTGTGAGCTCGCTTTCGACACTGAACGAGAAAAGAAAGTCACGAGACCAGGATTTTGTTATGTTCGTCACTAGTGTGACGTACCATGTTCAAAGTGGGGCGTAGTATGCAAGCATGCACGTTTATATGTTAATTGCAAAGTGTTTAAAATACCACTTATTTTGCAGTAGACGGCATTTGCAAGTATGATGTTGTATTCGTCAAAATATAAACGAATATTGTGTCATAAACATCTCTCTTATAACTTTTCTCTCAGCGTTGTTCTGAGAACTTTGCTGCTTCCATGTCTTTAAAGATTACTGCCATTTTGGAAGTCTTTAAACTACAAAAATCCAAGAACAAATATATCACGCAATCTACTAGTTAAAACAAATACGTAGACACTCTGGGAAGAATACAAGACTGCTGTCTGGAAAATAGAACATTAGGAAAGTTCAAATACACGTCCGATATTATACCCAGAGGATAGCGGTTCGTGTCGATAGGTATCAAACACGTTCCGAGAGGAACATTCACGGCGAGCGCTCGCCCATGCAAACATTCACCGTCAATTCTCGTCTCTGAATGTCTTTTGGTACCCATCGACAGCAGTCTCTTTGGGGAACAAGCCTCTGGTTGCCCTTTGATCTTGGACCTGACCCAGACAGTTGACCTTACCCTTTGACCCTCCGTGGAGGGCCACTTGAGGGCGTTTTCAAAGACGGCCCACTCGAAGTTGTCGTAGATGAACTGACGGTAGGCGTTCTGGTTGGGGTCGTTGAAAGTTTGCACTGCCACAGCCGTGCCCCAGCCAAAGTCGCTGTTGGTCTGGTGGATCTGAGTAACACAGGAGAACGCCATGAATGGTGAGGTTGGAGACCCCGTGGCCGCGTAAGTCAGCGCGCTCAACCTGCCACCACATGCGGCTAGTGGGTGCGGCGTTATACACTGCGCGGATCCCAGAGTTGCCTCCCTTGAGCGAGATGCTTTACTTTTATCGTTCATCCCCACACAGAGGTGAAATGTGTACATGTGAGCGCTGAGCTGGAAAAGTGTGCAAGATAACGTTGCTATCCTCATCTGCAGCCTGGCTGCACACGCCCCAAGGAGTTGAGATGGTGTTTGAGCAAGGAAAGGAGTAGTCTGATGACCAGTGGGGAGAAGGTTGCGGTTTGAACACCCAGCAATGGATGGAGAGTCCCAATCTAGAGAAGAGCACATTTAAATGCAGCAATCAAGACTCGTTGACTCATCGGGTTGTGTTAGCTCTAGCTAAGAGACTCGCATGGCATACATCAGAACAACTTTGAAAGCAACTCCAACTCGGCATATCGCATTCAGGTGTATTTGCGATGTAGTGCGTCCTATCGAAATACACAGCAAGCATCAGGTACATCTGTACCTTCATGAATACACCTAGAGCGTTTTAGGTGCCAAAAGAAAGAAGTATGTTAGGATCAGCCAGGCAAGTTTTCATCAGGTCGAACTTGTAGACACGTGTACATTTCATCCATGACTACAGATCCGCCGGTGTCCCGTCTCAGTGACGTCACCTCTGATTACCACAGGTGCTCGGAAAGCTTCCCTGTCACCAGCAGCTGCAGCATCTCTGAAGCGGGCTATAGTGACGAAGTTGAAACTTTTTAGGGTAGTCTTTTTTAGAAACATTACTTTATTTACGTCAACATCATCACTAAAGTATGTTTCCGTGACTGCTTTTGCTGACAAATCGTAGTCTTACCAAAGAACTTAGACAACAAGAAGCGTAACTCCGCGATTTTACGCAGGACGAGATTTAGCCGGCGGTTTGCGTGAGTTGCGTCCCTTGTTTTTGGTTGGATCAAAGAACCGCCACTCCGCGATTTTACGCAGGACGAGATTTAGCCGAAGAAGTGTTAGGATGTTGACTTGCACATGTAAAACCTGTTTCTACAATCCCGAAAGGAGCAACACAGGCCACACCGTCTACCCATGATCCAACCAAAGAACAAGTTCTTTGATCCAACCAAAAACAAGGGAAGTAAGCAAAAATTACTCGTGAGTGACTGTGACTTAAAAAATACCTGTGACGTTAGCAAAATCTCCTCCTGCTTTTTTTGCAATACAAGATACTAGAGTGACGCTTCTTGTTGTCTCAAGTTCTTTGGTCTTACGAAACCTGCTATAGTTTGTTACCGACGTACAAACTGATACAGAACGATGGATCCATGTATAGATAATGTGTTTTCGTTGAAAACAAGACGCACAAATAGTACAGTATCATGGATTACCTTTATAATATGCCCTTCACCTGGACAAAGAACGTGTGAAGTCTGAAGACTGTTATATAAGCACTTCTTTACAAAGCAGCCGCTACTACTTTGTGGCTGACGTATTGAAAGCTACTCGCCCTCAATCCGAGATGCAACGAGTTGCCTGTCTTTTCACAAATGGGAGTGGTCAAAGTGGTTTCTTACACTTATGAAGATAGACAAAGTTGAAAACACAAGGCATACCTGAACTTGCAACCCATTGGGATGTATGTTGCCTCCCAGGCTGAAAGAGAGATGGATGCATTAAGGCAAATGTACGCTTTCCCGTCAAAATTCATGCGTGCGTGCGTGCGTGCCTATGTGTGTGCTTGTGTGTGTATGCGTGCTTGCATTTCTCAGCTACAAAATGCAATGTATTGCTCATAGTACAATGACAGTAATAATGTAGTGCTGTGAACTGTGACAGGAAGGACTATCAATGGTGTGAACTATGTCTGTGCCAACAAGGATGAATATGTGGGAGTGGGGGGGGGGGGGGGGGGGGGGTGGGGGGGGTGGGGGGGGGGGGGGGGGGGGGTGGGGGTGGGCGGGGAGTCCTTTGCTAGCTGGCATTGCTCTTTCCGGGGGAGGGAGGGGGGGAGGGGTGGAAAGAATGCTATTAGCGTCTGCGTCGTAGATACTTCACTT
>JAWQFJ010001838.1:117500-122461 GCA_034096865.1 Theodoxus fluviatilis | reverse complement strand
CTTATATATCTGATCCTATCCATCTCATCTAATTTAATCTAATCTCATCTCATCTAATCTGTGTTATATATATATAAAACTAGCTTGCTAGCTGTGTCTGTCTCTCTTTCTCTCTCTCTTTCTGTCTTTCTTTCTCTCTTTCTGTCTTTCTCTCTCTCTCTCTCTGTCTCTCCGTGTCTCTGTTTTTCTCTCTGTCTCTATCAGTTTCTCGCTCTGTCTCTCCCTGTCAGTTTCTTTCTGTGTCTCTCTCTGTCTCTGTCTCTGTTTTTTTTCTCTCTCTCTCTTTTTCTGTATCTGCCTCTCTCTCTTTCTCTCTCTCTCTCTCTCTCTCTCTCTGTGTGTTCCTCTCTGTATTCCTGTCTCCCCATGTCTGCTTCTCTCTCTCTCTCTTTCTCTCTCTCTGTCGCTCTCTCTCTCTCTCGCTCTCTTTCTCTCTGTCGCTCTCTTTCTCTCTCGCTCTCTTTCTCTCTCTCGCTCTTTCTCTCTCTCGCTCTTTATCTATTTCTCTTCCTCTCTCTCTCTCTCTTTCTCTCTCTCTCTCTCTCTCTCGCTCGCTCGATCTCTTTCTACCTTTCTAGCTCTCTCTGTCGCTCCCCCATCTCTCTCTTTCTCTCTCCCTCTCTTTCGCTTTCGCTCGCTCTCGCTCTGCCGGTTTGTCTTTCTCTTGTCGCACACACTCTCTCTCTCTCTCTCTCTCTCGCTCTCGCTCTGCCGGTTTGTCTTTCTCTTGTCGCACACACTCTCTCTCTCTCTCTCTCTTTCTTTCTTTCTCTTTCTCTCTCTCTCTGTCCGCCTTCTCTCTGTCCGTCTCTCAAGTATGCTCATACGCGCACGTATACACATGAATGTGTCCAAAAGGATGCATGGATGCAGACACACATATCATATGCACACGCACGGGCACGCACGCTCACAAACAAGGAACAAAGAGAAAGAAACGCTGGAACAAAAAAGGGACAACGAACAGACAGAATGTTTACGTGGAAAACCTTCCAACACTTACGTACCATTAATGAGACTTTCAACCTCGTGGAAGAACGTTCTTCGCTTTGAGACCTTCTCTTCATCTACTTCCTGTCCTTGTTGCTCGTTTGATCTGCAAAGGCCTCGTGGTAGTTAAATAGGTCCGGATTGTGAAACGCCCATCAAATGGAAAGCTGGCAGGGCAGAGTCAAATCTCTATGGCCATTTAGGGAAGGGGAAGACAGTTTCGTGAACAATTACAACTTCGGAATGACGACGGTGCACGCAGAGCAAACTATCCTGTTCTCTTCCTGGCAAATCTCTTCTGCACAAACCGCCCACGACAGCGCCCCAGGAAGGAAATGACTAAAGTAAACTAGAAAAAACAGGTTGTTTAACTTTAAATTAAAATAGGCAGGAAAGGAGCTTTGAACGGCCGCTCTGCCACACCAGGCTGCGACGAAGTGAAAGGTGGTTGAGTGCAAACCGCCCAGATGAGACGTGCCCTAAGGGAGTATGCTTGAGATGAATACATGGGTCAATGTTTGCTCAGCGCCACAGCTACAACGACGCCGCGGCTACTGCTCATGTTCCACGAAAGAAACATTCCTGATACACACCAGAAGATCGGGGGAAGCCCTTGAAAATGTCGATGGCCACTTTGACGTCGGGTCATTCTTTAGAGGGACACATTAGCCAGCACTTTAGGCAGATATTCTGCTCGCTTTGCAATACGACTGAAGCCCTTTCAACGCGTTTCAAGAGCTATTGGTGTTCGGCCATTTCTGGAGGGCAAATTTGAACTGGCACTTAAGACATGCATTCTACACACGTATGTATTAGTTCGGTCTAGTCCTCAGAGCACCTACCCGATCTGCTCACTCTCTGAGTTTTGTATCAAAGGCACAATTAGACAAACATTTGGACAGGCATTGTACATACACACTGGCCCCAGCAGTGCACATGTATATATACGAACTGAACTCCACACCAGATTCCAGTTTGCTGAAATTTAACAATAGTTTCTAGAGCTGACGAAGATGCGAGAGTTGCGACTATTGAACAAGAGATCCTTGTTAAATGTTCCACAATCTCCTACTAGGTGTGATTTTTTGTCAGTCATTTCAAAATCGATGTAACGAATCGCTCAATCGTCTAAAACATTCGATAATCATACATTTTATAGACGACCACGTGAATTCAAACATCCCAAGGGGAAGGTTTATGAGGGAGGACACCCGAGACCCCTCTCATGATTTTTATCAAAACTTTCAGTGGCACTGCTCTCACGTATCAGGCTAACGTCTGGTACAAAGATACAACCATGGCATAAAGCAAGGTCTGAAATGACACGATGCAGCCCCCACTGCCTCATTAGGAACCTCTGACAACTCAAAACCAACCTTGGCCGTGTTATTAGTGCAAGCAACACTGAGAGCCTAGCAGTTGGGCTGAAATGGTCGTTGTCCCCAACATTTCGGGACAGAGTACTCCGAGTACTCTGTCCGAGTGGACAGAGTACTCGGTGTTTGAAATCTCGGCATTTGAACGAGAACGAGACTGCCAACAACCGGCAGTTTCTAAAACTTTCAATATGGCGGTCGACGTTCGAATGGGACAAGATTTGTTGAACTATTTGAATACAGTGCCGGCCTACAGGGAGGCATGCATGGTCCGTAAAGGACGCATAAAGGACACGCAGGTTACAGTCACGTGACTGTAAGGACGAGATTTCAAACACCGAGTACTCTGTCCACTCGGACAGAGTACTCGGAGTACTCTGTCCCGAAATGTTGGGGACAACGACCATTTCAGCAGCAGTTGGTAGATCCTGACAATGAGGCTGAAATGGTCGTTGTCCCCAACATTTCCGGACTCGGACAGAGTACTCCGAGTACTCTGTCCGATCGGACAGAGTACTCGGTGTTTGAAATCTCGGCATTTGAACGAGAACGAGACCGCCGAGTGAAGAACATGTCGCGATATATCACATGGTCATCGGTATGTCACGTGACTGTAAGGACGAGATTTCAAACACCGAGTACTCTGTCCGGAAATGTTGGGGACAACGACCATTTCAGCGACAATGAGGGGATCATTTAGCAGCTCAATCCTTATGCTGTATTTGAAAGGATGTCCGAACATATGTAGTAAAGATGCACGACTCTTTAAAAACTCCACCACAAATTCGAAGAAAAAAAAATCGAACTTGTTTTATATTGTAAAACTTGATCAGAGGTCACAGATAAGAGCTATTTACCTCAGGTTTTATAGTATCATTGTTTCTTGAGCCCAATGATCAAAAGAAATAGAACGGACGGACCATTGCAAAACCACCCATCCATTACTACTTTTTTAATGGATGCAGGGCAATCCAACAAGCTGCATGTGATACTATTCATCGAAACGTTGCTATCTACATTTATCATGCCCTAAGGAGGCGAAGATAGAATATCAAAGTCGGTGGCGTTCTGCGCTGCCTTTGGCTGCCCGTGGTGGAGCTACTGGAGCAGCCCCGAAAGCTCCACAACCACGGGTTCCAACTGAGGAGGGGAGTGTCCAACGGCAGCAGCCGTATGTGGTACTCACAAGCCTGTCAGTATTAGTATTACGTCAAGACTGTACCCTTGTGACGGACCGATGGCCTGTACAATAAAAGGCTAACGTCTGAAAGTCTATAGCTGCACAAAGGCAAGCTGTCCTAGCAACAAAAAACGGGTATCTCACCTCTCGGCTTGCGTTAGGCCAAACGTGCAGGGGATGTGGTTTGGGGTATCGGAGAGGCTTCACTTCCAAGTAATCTGCGTGTTTGGCGAGGAGGCTCAGCGAGTGTAGAATGAAAGCCAGAGGCGCAGCACCTAGCTCGCTTCCGTTTACAATCATGCACTGCCTCCGAAGCTGGGCTCTTGTCGAGCACAAATTACATTCCGATGTACAGCGTGATAGGGTGTCGTTTGTTGGACTTATAATGACGTATGAACTGAGGAATGCAGTCACTAGTCACTGCTCCTGTGCGTGCACGCTGTGTTTGCAGGGTAATGGCTTGGATTTTCAGTCGTCTGCTCCTCTGTCTTTCGTTTACCTGCGAACGACAAAGCAAGGGAGAAAACTCTCTCCATTGTCAATGCCAAAGGTGCATGTTCTCCTACAAGTACAGTCTTTGCATATTGAATAGAAAGAAGGGCGGGTGGGTGGGGGTGGGGAGGAGTGGGGTGGGGGATGGAGAGAGAGAGAGACAGAGAGAGAGAGAGAGAGAGAGAGAGAGAGAGAGAGAGAGAGAGAGAGAGAGCGACACAGAGAGAGAGAGATAGAGAGAAGGGAGAAAGCTTGAGAGAGATAGAGAGAGATAGAGAGAAGAATTTTTGTGGGCGTTTGAGAGAGAGAGAGAGAGAGAGAGAGAGAGAGAGCTCTCTTTCGCGCTCGCACGCGCGCCCGCACGCACACACACACACACACACACACACACACACACACACATTCAATCACCTAGCCTACTTTTCCCAACACGAGCGTAGGAAATCACCCAGACAACTCCGATCCATTCAGCCCTGGGTCGGTTCTATACCAGCAGGAAATACATGGGCGACAAACACGAAAGCTGCATTTGCAAATCAAGTCAAATTGCACGAAAACAATTTTCACCGTAATGTTTGTGGTTATCGATCGGAAAACATCCTTCCACAAATAATTCTTCGAATAATCAATAGGGTTTTTTTTAAAGCACGGCTGCCAACAATTAGAATCAGAAACAATTTCCTACAGCCAATGCAACGCTGTTGCGTGGCAGCACTCATACAAAAATCGAACGTCATTTGATAAACTGCATTGTTCCGTGCTATCTTCAATCAGCTCGGAAATTTCATCTCGTTCAGATTAATTCATATTTCAAAAGGTGAAAACCGTTTGCCGTGAATTTAAGTTCTCGAGTCACGAAACGACAGGGATGCCAGGACTCACCAGAGAGAGAGAGAGAGAGAGAGAGAGAGAGAGAGAGAGAG
>JAWQFJ010001838.1:102500-110000 GCA_034096865.1 Theodoxus fluviatilis | reverse complement strand
AACGATGCTGTTTTTTTCAATTCTTACATCAGCCTCAAACTTGTCATTACTTAACCTGCATTTAATAGTGTGCTTCTTTGGTTTGCAACAACCTAAACCCAATAAATAACTAACCTTCGGTGGTGGATTTGGCACTGCAAACAATGTTGGGACAGCATTCCACACAAGTGATCCCCTCTCTGCAGGATTGTTGTACTGGTTGGCCTCAAAGTGCTCAGTACAAAGCTTGAGGCCTTGAACATCAGCTGGCTGCAGCTTTTCAAAATCCTCTCGCCTTGTGAATTGCATCCATATTCTGCACCTAGTTTGACAATAAAAACAACTGTGTTATTGTTAAACTAAGCAAAAAGGAAAGACAAAAAAAGCTAAATCAGATCTTCAGTCTGCAAGAAGAAAGAAAAAAATTATATATAAATCACAATGGTCACTGAGAGAGAGGATTTAGGGCCAACAATAGAGTTCCGACTTGTCTTCGAAACCGAAAAATTCTAGCTTGCCCAAGAAACACCCCCAGCCCAAAATCGCTTACGGATACACCAGTACAAACAGGAGAAGATAAAAACATGCTTTGCAAAATTGTGTTATTTCATTGTGTACGTACGTAATTGTGATCACAATCATTGACAATCTGATCACACGGGCATGATTATGATTGAAAGGAATCGCCTTGTCAGCTTGTGAAATGGCATCCATTCTAAATCTAACGCTCTGCCTAAACGCAAAACGGATGAGTGATGTACCTTTGTACTGTAGTTTTCCCGTAAGCAAGGTTTGATAAAGGATTCAGCAAATATGCCCACGGGTAGTTTGTCATCAAGTGTAAACTGTTGTTTTGTACTGACTGCTGACTCACACTCACAGTCGTAAGTACTCGCTGACGCTGTAGATCTAGTCTACTGAGTTAGTTGACTCGAGCCATTGCATTCTCATTCTGAAGAAGGTAAACCTGATGAAATAATCACTGCACAACCCACCTTTTTTCTTCTTTAGGGAACTTGTGGAAAGTTTTCCCGAAGCAGCTCTGTTTGTAACGGGCGTTCTTGCAACCAAGAGCCGAGCAAAAATCACCACCGCCTCGCACGCGATCGGCCATTTTGTTTTCGCCGCCAGCATGTGACTAGGGACGATAACCCACAAACACTTTTTCGCATTTTCTTCGCAAGTTCCACGTCTTCTTTATGTACAGTGTTTGATACTGCTTCATCTCCTACTATTGCTTCTACTGCTGCTACTTTCTGCTTCGATCTGCTACTCGAGCCCGCTCATGCGCTAGTCCTGTTGCTGTGCGCCCTGGTTCTACTTCTACAACTACTTCTGCTGCTTCTACTGCTCCTGCTGCTGCTGAATTCTTGCTGCCATTGTTTGTAGGCCTACTGCCACTGCTTCATTCTGCTGCTTCTACTGCTCCTGCTGCTGCTCCCGCTGCTTCCAACTGCTGCTTCTTCCTAATTCTGTCGTTCACATTTCTGCTGCTTGCTGGTGTTGTATGTCCGGCTAGTGCTGCTGCTACTTCTATTGCTGCCTCTGCTTCTTCTACTGCTGCTGTCACGGAAAGCTCGATCTTGTTTCTCTTTGACCCGTGTTTTGTCAGGTGCTTTTTTGCTTCTCTTGTTCTGGTGAGCTCCAGCTAGTAGGCCTACTGCTCCAGATCCTCCTGAGTCTTCATCTTTTCTTTTTTCGGGTTCTTTTATTTCTTTCTCCTTTATTTTACTTTCACTGTTTTAGACATGTTTAATTTGATCTCGTGTTTCTTCTTCTGTTTCTAATATTACGTACTGCTGTGCCCTCATCGATCCTTCTCCCCCCAAATTTCCAGGTGTTTCTCTTCTTCGGTTGCTGATCGTGCTTTTCCCGCGTTATCTCTTTTGCTCCTGTTTTCTGCTGCTGCTCCTTATGTGCTCCCATTTTCTCTGCTCCCGCCTTCTATTTTTGTTTCGGCTTTGCTGCTCCTGCTCCTGGTCATCCTGCACATCCAGCTCCTATACTTCTGCTCCCCCTACCTCTTTTGCTCTTCCAACTCCTCCTGCTCTTTCTACTGCTTCTATGTTGCTTCCGATGCTGCCATTCCTCAGGATGGTGCATCGCTCTGCGTCTGAGAAACAAATGTTGATGATTTATATATCGCCCAGTAAAACTACTACTTTCACCTCCATTTTTGCGTTTCTCATCAGCCTAACGCGCTATTACGAGCTATTACTATAAGGTGATGTTGTTTCTTTGTCCATACCACAATTTTCACATTTATGCACCTTCTAGTTTTTGCTTATTGTCCAGAGACGTGTCACTTGGTATCGCAGGTGACCTCTCGATAACTCCGGACCAGTGATGACTGCTGCTGCTGCTACTTTGCCGCGCAATGACGACTGTTATCTTACCCAAACACCCTTGCAGTAATCAGCATGCAATCACCATAGGACATCGTCGAGCTCTGAAAGCCAGTGCCGTCCAACAATCAACGCCGCTTCCGAGAGGGCATCACTGGCTGAATGGCAAAGAGATCTTGACCAGGCAAAGCCATTACGTCCAAGGCCCCGATTTCTCCGCAACACAACCCCTGATTAATCCTGACTCACTGAATGAATGATGGAGAACAACAGAAGAGAAGCCGGTGCGGTTCATTGAACACGGGCTTTTGGCAGGAAATAGAGACTGGCAGAAACCATCCAACGCTGAACAAACGCTGCTCTAATAATAGGCCGATAATCAGCTTCCGGTACTCGATCCTAAATCCGTTCTACTTGGTCTGCCTCATATCGAGCGTGAAATGGTATGGACTGCTCTTTCTGTCGAGCGTGAGGCTGAGTTGAAAGTCTTTACTTGGATCCCTTCGAGCGCCAGAGTAGATCTGCTCAGTGACAGCAAACTCACATAATCTATGACGTCAAATGTTTATACAGTGATGTAATAATACTAGATACGAGCTCTATAGTCAAAGATTATAGGTTACACACCTATAATCTTTGCTATAGTTGTATGGAATGATTGTCTGATGTCGTGATTTGTGTGTGACGTAGAACTACCCCCTTGGGGTCAGGCTTTAAATCGTGTAGAAAATATATTCGGAAAGAATCCAGTCTTAGGTGCAGTCCTACGTAAGATTCCCGCAATGGTGCGAATCAGGAATCAGTTGTTGTGAGCTACTGCATTCTGTGAACCCGAGTAGCCAGGCGAGGTCTCTAGTGAACTAGAATGACTCGAGTCACTGTCCATCGCAGTGCGCAGCGCTGGTCATTCATTTTAAGCATACGTGAATTAACCTATGTAAAAGAAGACACACTCTAGGAAAACTAGTGTAGGTCTAGTCATAGATCGATTGCAATGTAAAGATATATCAAGCAAATCCACCCCCCATATCAAAGACTTTCAATTTAAATTCGAAGTAAAGAGAACATTAACGAACAGGCAAATATTTCTCCACTCCTGCAGCCGCCGGGAAGTGGTCGGCAACGATGAATGCAGATGTCCAACCCACAGTGCTTTGCCATTGCTCAGTACACACCAACGAGGAATCGAGCAGGGAGCGTTTTTGTCACCGATCCTCCTTGCATATAATTATTTCCCCATGTCGGCAGAAAACCACTCTGGCACGACAGACAAGCACAAGGGAGACAACCCTGTCATCTTTGACACCTGCGTGACATTGCTGTAGGTTAACCCAAACAGACCTGCTTCTTTTGCTAGTGAGGACAACAGGGCAGGTGGACAAAGAGTGTGTAACCTATAATCTTTGAGGTGGAGGCAGATGTGACTAGTGGGATGATAGTTGAGGAGATAAAGGGGAAGGGGAGGGGGGGGGGGGATCATGCAAGCGGCTAACAAGGAAGGGAGGTCATAATGGTCAGCTGACCGCTTGCTGGCCTCGTGTTGTGCAAGCGAGACAGTGGACAGGATGACGAGGGGTCAATCACTATTATCGGATCTCCTGGGCGTTGACTACAAGCCACTTAGTATGCACTTCCCTGCCTGTCCTCTCATTCGTCCTTCTTATCTCCAGGCAGTATGATCCCGTATTCTCTCTCTCTCTCTCTCTCTCTCTCTCTCTCTCTCTCACAGAGAGAGAGAGAGAGACAGAGAGAGAGAGAGAGAGAGAGAGAGAGAGAGAGAGAGAGAGAGAGTGTGTGTGTGTATGTGTGTGTGTGTGTGTGCGCGCGCGCGTGCGTGTGTGAGTGTATGTATGCGCGCGCGCGCGCGCGTGTGTGTGTGTGTGTGTGTGTGTGTGAGAGAGAGAGAGAGAGTCTATGTGTGTGCATGCGTGTGTGTGTCTGTTCGTGCGTACGTGTGTATGTTAATTTATGAGTGTGCATGCATGCTTGTGTATGTGTGTGTGAATGTGTGTTCTCGCGCGTGCGCGTTGGTATGGCACAGCAGCTATGACATCTTGACCAAGGGAACATGCAAGCATGCATTGAACAGTCACCAGCCAAAGATCCTATCGAGTCTCACAATCCCTTCAGTCACATAAGTGGGTCTTGGAACCTGAACACAAAACCATCTTACAAATTTCACCGTGGCAGACCCCGTTCAACTGAGATTAGTGTTGTGGTGGGGTATGGGCAGTGCTAGCCGTTTAGCCTTTCTCCTTCACGTGTAGTGAGAATCAAACTGCTTCTCCTCCCGGTTGTAGAGCCATCGATTGCATGATTTTATTAGTAGATTCTTATATTGGAGTATCCCTAGTATGCATTCGTGTACGGTGAATTCCGTAGTTTTGTAGCGTTGTATCAAGTTGGAGCCCTTTGTAAAGGAATTGACTTCGGAATATCAAAGAGTAGAGATGCGTTCCGCCCACCACCATCTGGGCATGTGGGGCATCCTTAATCTCCCAACAACTGTCTGGGAAGAAATCCAAGAGAAGATACAGGGGTTAAAGGTGGTGCCTTCAGCTGGCCAGGGCAGAGTGTTTATTGAAGGAGCAATAGTGCCTGTAGGAACTAGGGACAAGCCCTGTCAGATCAGAGGGAGAATGGAATTGCGTTCAGAACATGAATGGGGCTCTGGTTGGCACCTGTTTGTGTTGGAGTGTGAAAGTTAAAAGGAATCTCTAATAAGTCAGAGGTTCTGAGACTGTCTCAGCCATTGAGAACGGAGGGGTGGAGCCAGAGGAGAGAAGGATGAGAGAGGGGAGAAAAGGAAAGGGAGAGGGGATTGGGCAGGCGAACAGGGAAGGGAGCGGACACGGTTTGTGTCGGGTGCCCTTAATTGTATGCTGCTTTGTAAGGAAGAAGAATAAAGGAGTTTGAAAAGTCACCGGCCCAACTTGTCCTCTCGATATCCCATCCACGCTACAACATCTACTGCCATGCTCGACAGCCACGCACCCACCACAGTGTGCTTCCGTGAAAACTGCCTACTGCATGGTCTTTGCTGTGATGGCCACGAACAGCTGGGTCAAGTTTCTTTCACGTCAGACTTGGGTCCACCAAAAGCTTTCGATCTTTGCGTGGCGTCCGCACTTTTCCTTGGTCTGCAGCAGTAAAGTCTGAATGCACGGCAATTTCAGTCCCTGTGCTCTTTGCAGTGACGTGAACTGCCGTCTCTTTTTCTGGGCAGCGATGCCATATCTACATAGAAGTACCTGTGAAGTGTTGCACGTTGATCCAGCCACCCCCCCCCCCCCCTCCCCTTTCTCTCAACCCCCCCCCCCCCCCCTCATCCCCAGTCTCCCTTCCCATCCCATTGCTCTTCGGAGTGGCGCTCACTGCCTCTTCATTTTCTTTGTAGATGTGCACTTCAGTGCAGTTGTATTTGTGAATTATTGATATTTTCCCCTTCAATTGCCGTCAGTTCTCCCCGTGTCCCCCACCTCCCATTCCCCATCCCCCATCCCCCCACCCTTTCTCATGTTCAGTATCGATTACGTTCCTTACCTGTGCCTTGGCTAAACCACGGATCTATATCTAAATGGATGCACATCTTGAGGTCAAGGCTATTTTAGTTCCTTAAGGCCAATCGGCAGTCGATTGGTACGAGCACTACCGGTGGCCTGTTCAACCTACGATATGCGATGGCGGAGAGCTCAGTTGCGAAAAGAAAATGGCCAAGCGCTGGCCATAATTGTGAAATTGAAAGCTGCTGTACAACTTCTGCGAAATGTCGAGGTCTGTCATTTATGAAACTGCTGCGACCAGGTGTGAGCGAGGCGCATTCAATTTGCATCTCGCACGATCGAGTGCCTTCGCAGATGTAAACAAAGTTCAACGTACGATATTCGATGG
The DNA here is from genome assembly GCA_034096865.1 of Theodoxus fluviatilis. NCBI lineage: Eukaryota > Metazoa > Mollusca > Gastropoda > Cycloneritida > Neritidae > Theodoxus > Theodoxus fluviatilis. The sequence continues at coordinate 103,785 of JAWQFJ010001838.1, read as the reverse complement.
CGGAGAACTCAGTTGCGAAAAGAAAACGGCCAAGCGTTGGCAATAATTGTGCAGTTGAAAGCTGCAGTGCAAGTTCTGCGAAATGCCGAGGTCTGTCATTTGTGAAACTACCACAACCAGGCGTGAGCGAAGCGCAATCAATGTTTTTTTAATGGTTGGTGAAACTTTTATTCAAGAAAACAGCAAATTTACAATGCATACTTCAATGTCGATGCACGATTCGATGTAACACACAGCAAAAGAAGGTCATCAAGGTACAGCCACGGTGCGTTAGACTCGACTACGCTCCACAGAAACAGGAAATTAGTTGTACCAGTGATCTCCGTTGAACTTTGGTCTATTTTACAAAACTATTTGCGTCCTGTCCACATGACCGAGATTGGTGCCAACGAACGAACGCACCGCCAGGGTCAGGGGCGAGGGACACACCTCGGCTTTGGGTCACGGGAAGCCTCACGCTTGGCCGACGACATGATCGCGAACGCGTTGCCCCTCGCGATTGCCAGCGAGATTCTCTGGATCAGGAACTGTGTCTGGCGTGGGTCATCTGTCGACAGTGCAATCCGCTGGCCGATCTCTCGGATAAGTTCCGTTGCTGCCGGTCCGACAACTCCGGTCGTTTCAACAGCGAACGGGACGAAGTGGTACCGTTCCGAGATAGAGGCGTACTTCCCCCTTTTCGAACCTTCGGCGGTCCGGCAGGCGTGCCCTGGGTCGATGGCAGATCTAGAGTCTGTCATTGAAGACGGCGCAAAAGAGTCAGAGCAGGTGGCGTCCCAAACAAGTGACTTGCCGTTCTTGAATGGGAATACCGTCATGCCGTCGGGGCGTCGCCCATCTCCTCTGTCAAGACCAACCGGTTCCATAACGGAATACAGGCCTGCGGAGTCGAACGACCGTTTGATGACGTCGTTGAGGGCGGCGTGGCGTGGGAATCTCCCGGCACTGTAGCGGCATGAAAGCGGGTGCAAGCGCATTCAATTTGCATCTCGCACGAGTGCCTTCGGAATTGCCTCGGCCAACTTCGGCTTGCTCAGAACGAGTCCGCGAGCCAATCAGATCGCTGCGTTATAACAGCTGTTAGGCTGACCTCACGACGATCGAGCTCATCCGAGGATTGATATGGGCATTTCCGTGACTCTCTCGAGCGAAATTCGACTCCTAGGCAGCCGTGTCTCCCCTTAAATGTAACTCACATGAGAGACATAAATGACAAAGAAAAAACTAGTACAATCAATACATTAATAAAAACGTGTTTAACTTGAAAATTAACAGTCCCTTTCTT
>JAWQFJ010001838.1:40000-87500 GCA_034096865.1 Theodoxus fluviatilis | reverse complement strand
TAGTCAATCAAATAGAAAGATGGAAGTTGTGCACAAGATGAAATTTACTTGCATGCACATGCACGATGATTTGATTTGAGGGCTTGTGCAGCATACTCCTGCGGGCCGAAATTAAGTTGTCCAAACTGTTCGCAGAGGGAACGTTTGCTGTTCGTTCTTAAGTTTAGAATTATTCAACTAGCCTACCACGTTGTAGAAAAGCTAAGGCCTTGAAGATGTAATTACAGTGTTTATCAGAATGATCGGTTCCTAGAAGGAGACATTGTAGGTAAACTGGTCTATTCCAAGCTTTAAACATTCTTCTTTTAAAGGCACTACGTTACTTCAACTTTCACAGCAGAACGACACCATCGAATAAAAGTCTGAGGGTGCCCACATTTTGCGGAAGCAGGGACATTCTACATGTATATTTGAGAGAAGCTATGTAAACTTCTCTTTAGAGCTTCAGCACATTTTGAACAGGGAATCACATAAACATGGTTTGATCTTGCAGAAAAAAGATATTTATTTTGGATGAAATATATTGCTCGGTAGACCAAGAGGTAGTTTCAGACGTGCGTATCATGAGCAGAAAACGTTTCGTTTTGTATGGTTTCCATATGCTTTGTAAAATATGTTCTAATTGTACATTTCCAAACCTTTTTATATATGTTTTAATTTACAATACTTATCTACTGCATGCTTTAATTAAATGCAACATTTTCTATTGATTTCACCTACAGGCACAGTTCTACCCATTCTGTGAACCCGAGTCAGTGTTGACTCTGGCACAGTTCGCAATGAATGCGCAATAGACTTGACCCTTCGCATTACAGCAGTGCGCCAAAAATAGTTCGTTCTGATACTTTTTTTCTCCACTTTTTACAGAAATCATTCAAATGTCAAAACCTGTTTCCATTTCAACACAAGCATTTTATTTTATCGAATAAACAATTGTTTATTGTCTCAACAAGAGTAAGTTAAGAGTTTTTTGCGAAATAGTCTTAGAACTACTTTAAAACGGCGTATGTCAGGGAGCAGATCGGCTATCCCACAAGCCTCTCGTGTGACCTTTATTTGCATATTTCGGACGAAAACCTTCCATCACGGGATGTCAACTGGGCTAGAGACACTTTCGCCTGTAGGCGAAGTCTCTAGACCTAGAATGAGTTCTACCTACACGTGCTGCTCATGCTGCGCAAACGCTAATACGCATGCACTGCGTGCTTGCAGGTTGCAGGTGCGATGTGTGCATCACGTGGCGGGCTGCAGTCACGTGTGCAGCCTGGAGTACATTCGTCAGCACGAGGACACGTGCGCCTTCGGACCAGTCACGTGTCCCTACACCACGTGCCGAGCAACCGTGCAAAGACAGGAACTGGAGCAGCACATGAAGCAGTGTGCGCATGCGCCTAAGTCCTCCTACCTACAACGCAGTGTCGCTCAGGTGAGGGAGGGAAGAGAGAGAGAGAGAGAGAGAGAGAGAGAGAGAGAGAGAGAGAGAGAGAGAGAGAGAGACAGAGAGACATAGAGACAGACAGACAGACAGACAGAGAACAGTGAGAGAGCGAGAGAGAGAGAGAGAGAGAGAGAGAGAGAGAGAGAGAGAGAGAGAGAGTAACCAATGCAAGATCTAGACTGCTCGCCATACAATGCTCATTACTAAATATATCGCGTTCTGTTAATCAGAGGTTTCCTACTGTATACGTAGACACCGTCATCTGAAATGCAAAAACACAACCACAGCCACCACAGCAACCACAGCAACCACAGCCGAAAAGCCCACCGTGTCTGTTCAAAGAATAACGCTGAATCATTCAAAACTCGTTTCTAATGATTTCTCAAAGAATGTCACCACACCGCCAGGGTACCCACAGTGTAGGCTCTATATATAATAAATATACTTGCTGTATACCTACTTGTACATTTCATCTGGTGCCTCGTCTTCCTGCAGACTTCCAGTGGCGATTGTGAGTGTCTGCGCTCGCTACAGGAGAATCTGGTGGCACTGAGGACGGAGATGAGCAAACGGCTGGAGGAGCAGCAGCAAGAGATGGAACTAAGGCTGGACATGCAACGAGGCTACATGGTGCAACGGGAAGCAGCCATGCAGCAGGAAATCACGGACCTAAAGGGGGAGGTAAACACTCTGCCCTCCCTAGAGTTGACTCCCCTTGGGCCTAGATAGTTGCGAGCAGTGATGGGTGGAAGGATGAGATCGAATGTGTGTGTGTGTGTGTGTGTTTGTGTGCGTGCGTGCGTGCGAGTGTGTGTGTGTGGGGGGGGGGGGGGGGCAGTGGGTGGGTGCGATGGTTGTGGTGTTGTATGAGTGAATATGGAGCCTGATTCTTTCTCTGCTTTGTTATCATGTCTGTAATTGTGTGCTCTCTTTTCTTTGCACTCGTCCCTTCTCTCTCAAGTCCGCCCGCCCCCCCCCCCCCCCCCTTCCCCTTTGCCCTCTCTTCCCTCCTCCCTTTGTCATCCGCTTTTTACTGGCTTTACTGGCTTACCTATCCGACTTCAGACTGTCATCTGCCTGCCTGTCCAGCTCTGTTCATGTTTGTCCATCTATCCATTCCTCTGTCATTCTGTCCGGTCTTCTAGCTCATTGGGTGTGTGTGTGTGTGTGTGAGAGAGAGAGAGAGTGAGAGAGTGAGAGAGAGAGAGAGAGAGAGAGAGAGAGAGAGAGAGAGAGAGAGAGAGAGAGAGAGAGAGTCTGTCGTTCTGTTTGTGTGTGTGTGTGTCTGTCTGCCTCCCCACCCCCCCCTCCCTCCATCTTCTCCCTCCCTCCCTCTTCTCTCTCCCTCCCTCCCTCCCTGTAACTCAGCCCTCCGCTGCACTGCAGGTGTCGCGGCTGTCACAGAAGATCAGACTGCTGATGGAACTGGAGGCTGCCAGGCGGGCAGAGCTGGAGCGCATGTCTGTGGAGCGCCAGGAAATCATGAAGCTGCTGGAGAGTCTGCAGGAGGAGCAGAAGAAGATCGACGCCAGTCAGCAGTGCCGCTTCTGCTCAAAGCCGTCCAAGGTCACCACCATCTGACCTTGGAGCAGCGCTGTCCCAGGCACCCGGAGCTTTCCTCAGGAACGGATCAACTGTCAGTGGCGCCAGATTCCCATGGATGCCAGAACTGGTAAAGGAAATAATGTGTCCCTGCTGCTGCTTCTGTTCCAAGAATGCCATGGAAACCACCATCTGATTGTGCAGGGTCATGAATCATGAGATTCTGGTTTTCATATTCGGTAAACGTCTTCCAAACTCTCTATGTCTGACCCGTAAAGGAACGTTTTCCTGATAAACTGCATCTGTCACAAGAGAAATATACTTTGAAAGAATGTCTTGGTGAGTCTTCAATGAGAGACTGATATTCAAAGTGCATAGTGAATGTGCACCCATGGAACATCCGATCCGGACTTCCCAAAGGTCTTCACCATGTGGCTATTGACAAATAGACGTTCTTCCCAAATGCAAGAGCACGACAGCATTGGCAGTTCAGGAATGCAAAGAGTTCTGTGTTTTTCACAAGTGGTTGATGGAAAAGCGGCCGATGTCGTATCCATTGTCCAGGATACGTCCTTTTGAAAATCCGCTAGGTCATCTCTGCTCACCTAGGAGGGACATCGTTTGAAGTACATGGGCCAAAGAGCATGGGCAAGGTCAACTGTCAGAGTTCACTGAATCTCCTATTGATGGTCAATGTCAAAACTCGTGAAAGGAAGTTATCAGTTGCAAATGAGGCAGAAGTCCTTACCAGAGTCTGAAAGTGCTGTCTGGGTTCCAAGGAAAGCACCAACTAGTCGAGTTGCCAAGGCCGCTTTGAAATAACGTGAGTGATGAAAACTGAAAATGGTTGGTACATAAGACAACACAGAGAGAGAGGGAGGGAGAGAGAGAGAGAGAGAGAGAGAGAGAGAGAGAGAGAGAGAGAGAGAGAGAGAGAGAGAGAGAGAGAGAGAGAGAGAGAGAGCTGCAAAATTGTCAGTGATGAAGTCTAAAGTGGTGCATTGATAAGAAAAAATATGGGGAAATATTTTCCACATTTTCCAGGAAGTGAGATTCGAAATGTGAGTAGGAGTGTGTGTAAAATGAGGACCACTGGAAAATGGACATAATGTTTGCCTGAAGTGTAACCCCCAAAAACTGGAGCAGTGTAGAATATATATTCGTATGAATTTTCCTTTGAATACTTACTATATCCCATCAGTATCACCAAGTAGTGAGCTACAGAAGGGTAACTAAAGACACAACTGAAGTGGAATCCCCTGATTAGCCACTGAGGCAGAGAATGCCAGTCCAACAGCCTGGGCTCACTGCTGATGGGGGAGCTACATGTATTTTGGCTCTAGCCACGTGTTACACTCTGCGGATGAGTAACTTCATACATCTGAAGTGGCTGGAAGTAGCTGAGCTCTAAGGCAGAGCAGCAGAATTTACCACTGTATGAAGGCAAAACATTGAGCTCCAGTCCATCGTACTGCAAAGAACAAATTTACACAAGCCAATCAAATGCTGCCGCCGTTATTCTAAACTCTTTCCAGTGGATAACGCTGCAAAGGAAAACAAGGAATTTCCTGTTTCCCTGTATTAGCAAAGAACGTAAGTTACGTTCTTTGCTCCAAGTGAGCCTTGTGCATGACCTCCAACCCCTTACATCAAGAAAAATTTTGGTTGAACTTTTATGAACAGTGACGATTATGAGCTCCGAACCGACCTGTTGTGAGCGAGTCTTCCAGTGGTCAGTGAAGCTACCTGGAACATCGTGACTCACTCAAGATGAGCTCCAACAAGCAGACACATGGTCAACCAAGTGTTATGTGCTGTTCACTGGGTGACGTGCAAAGATGTTTCACGTCTTGTAGCAACTGACTTCAAGCTTTGGAAAATGCCTTCATTCTCACTGCAGACTCCGAGGTAAGGAGGTTCTGCAAGCTCATTCTAGTAAACTAGAGATTTCGCCTACCGGCAAAAGTATCTCTAGCACAGTTCACATCACGTGATGGAAGGTTTTTGGCCAATTTATGCAAGCGGAGGTCACACGAGAGGCTCGTGGGATAGCCAATGTGCTCCCTGACATACGCCGTTAAAGTAGTTCTAAGACTATTTCGCACAAAACTCTTAACTTACTCTTGTTGAGACAACAAACAAGCGTATATTCGATACAGTAAAATGTTTGTGTTGAAATGGAACCAAGTTTTTACATCTGAATGCTTTCTGTAAAAAATGGAGAGAAAAATAGTATCAGAACGAACTATTTTTGGCGCAAGGCTGTAATGCTAAGGGTCAAGCCTATTACGCATTCATTGCCAACTGTGCCAGAGTCAATACTACTGACTCGGGTTTACAGAATGCTGCAAGCTAGGTCAGTGTGCTAAAGTGTGCGTACTCCTCTTCGTGTTGAAGACGATGCAGGTTGTGAATTTGTTTGTTTGAGTTTTAAAAAAAGAAGCAAATTGAAAGTGTCTCGGAGAAGACGGACAACAGCACAGCGTCAGACAGAGACACACCGAGATGTTTGCTCCTGAATTCTCTTGTGTTGGATACTCTACATTCCAACGCTCGAGTCTTTCAGCTGAAATATGACCTCCTTGACAGTTGCTTGGGAAACTGTTGTTCCTCCAAAGCTAATGAAATACATGATTGCTATCAGTATTTGCGCAAGACATGTTGGAGTGTACTTGTAGCATCCACTTCAGGTTGTCTTGTGTGGTATCACTGTTGCTGCTGCTGCATCTACATCTATTTTGTCTTGAATCGCTGTGATGTATGCTTATAATATAGATTTTAGTAAAATTGTTTTTACATCAAGATAAAACATGGCAACATTTCCCGGGTTGCAAATTGCTATGAATTGTAAAACTCACAAGTTGAGGAACTGAGTCAACCTCAGTTAATTGACCGCTATGACGGACAGTGGTCAAAGTATGGAATGTGCAGGACTCGCACCAACTCCCACAGAGCAGTCCAAACCGTGCCAGCTCACTGCCCATCTAGGATTGGCTGGTGCACAGCACGTCTCCAGTGCTCTCACTGGTACCCAGTTCACTCCTGGGCAGGGGAATGAATAAATGAATGAATGAATGAATGAATGAATGAATGAATGAACGAATGGAGTTTTGTGGTCTTTGTTGGCTGTATGAAGCCAGAGTGACCAGAGTTGGTCAGAGTAAGATCAAGTCATGATTCCCTAGCTGTGGAGCTCTGTAGCCGAGTGGTCAGCACGCTTGACCTGCTAGGCACTGGCGGCTTGAGGGTGCGGCGTTCAAAGCTGTGCTGATCATAGAGTTACATCCTTGAGCAAGGTGCTTTATTTTTGCATAGCTTCTCCCCATCCAGGAGTAAAATGGGTACCTGTGAGGGCCGAGATGAAAAACCGTTAAAGCCTGGTCGCATGCTCCCCTGGGAGTTGAGATGGTGTTAGAGTGAGAAACTGAGTAGCGCATTGAGCACGGGGGTTGTCTCTAGGTGCAGTGTGACTGATGCTAAATTCCTCTGCTTCTCCTGCGCTTCAAGAGTGACTAAATGGGCAGGTATTTCAATGAATGTGAAAATTTGCACCGTTCTCAGGATGTAGTGTTGGACTTGGAAGCAATTCTGTTCCTGTTCAGCACCTGGTGTGACAAAGATAAAGCATGCTTTTGAGAATGTGAAACAATGCAAAACTTATACTGTTCATATACAACAAACCTTCTTGCATCTTTCTTCATAAAAACACTAAATCTCTATGCACCTGTTCAGCTTCTGTAGTGGGACAGTTAACTCCATTTCAACAGGCTCAGGTACGATGGATAGATAGTGTTTTACGGCCTATTAGCCATCGTAGGCTATGTAAGGCCATTAAGCACGAAAATCAATTGAACACTACAGAGTAAACACAAATTAAGTCACAGTGTCCCTAGTTATTCGCCTCTCACGAATCGTGTAGGGAGACGTGGTGGGACTATTCTTACCCTGAACCCACAGGGGGCCCTCAGGTATGACAAGGGAAGAAAAAATACATCTATGTAAATGTTGAATCAGTCTGGACTTTGTCCAAGTTGCTGTGTGGGTGTTTACTTGCCATTCCCTCTGCTTCTGTCCTGTGTGATGTGATGCTCGGTAGTGAATATGAAACAAATAGTCTTCATCAGAGATGCATGTTGATGTATTGTATTGTCAACTATGAAAATGATTAAATGTGTACGTTTATGTTAATATGTTTTACGTCTTGACTTGCATCTTTTTTGTTGCAATTTAAAAAAAATTCCAAGAAGATAAAATCTGGGTAAGTTCTTGATTAATGACCTCAGGGAGGGACACCATTCTCTACTGAAAAACCCTTTCTGTGAAACTGAAATGGACAGGGAATGAATGAGCGAATGGAGTATCATGGTCTCTCAATCCTTGGAGGCTACATAAGATCATTGATCATCCAAAGCATTAGAGCTGATCAGAGTAAAGGCAAGTGAAGTCTCTTTTCCCTAGTTGTTTGCCTTTAACAAATAGTCAAGGGAGATGTGCTATGGGTCTTTCCTTAACCTCCTAATCACAGGGACATTGCAGTGGACAGCAGGTTTTGCAAGTCAAATAATGTGCATGGTAACTTGCTGCCATCCCTTACATTAGCTCTAATCAAATCAACACACATTCATTGCAATATTTTTTTGTCAAGACAACAACAAAATCACCAAACTCTCTTAACTGGTACATACAATTTATTTCCCCACTGGAAGATAATGTACTTACAAAAATTTGCAAGCATACAAAAACCATTCAACAAATGGAAAACAAACACATTAATTTTACAGAAACATCTCCGAGAGCCTTCCATGACAGAATAATACCAAATCCTAAACTAAAGTCAGTGGATCTAGTCGGATCACACCACCGATATTCTGGATGACCAAGTCTGGGTTTAGACTAGTGCGACTGACTGTGACGAAGATAACACTCCCTATTTACAATCGCTCACATGCAGGCAGTGAGCTGCCTAGCACTGTATCAACTTTGTTGTCGAGTTATGCCCCAAGTCGCAGCATCTTTTCGCAACTAGGAGTTGCAGTTGACCGGTGAAGACTCACCAAAGAGACAGTGTTACACTACTCCATAGTGCCTTGCGGCAAAGTCTTTTCTCAACCACGACGAGCAAAGAGCATAATGCACAGATTCACTACTCAGGAACTGAAGTTCCTTCCTTGGAGCTAATACATTTCTTATATCTTCCTATTTCATTGCAGGGAAAGAAAAAGAAAAAGAAAAACAGTTATCTCTACAGTATTAGCAATTTTAAAAACTGGTAGAGTGTTAAAATACCAGGCTTCAAACATATTTCCTAGTTTGTATCCCACATGCATCTAACCATCTCTAATCATTCATAAGACCTGCAAACTGACAAATTCATTTCAGCTTAAAGAGAAACTAAAATGAAATAAAAACACGACTCAGAATTACTGAAGAGAAATCTGGATTTACATTCATTTCCATGAGACATCAAAGAGACAGTCATATTCCGATGACAGCATATCCAAGAACGGAACGGAAGTGTGAAAACTTCAGTACTCTAATAAACTGCTGTTCCAGATATGCCAAAACCCCATCTGTACATCTAACATCTCCCTCATCAGGTCTGGGCATAGCGGTGTGTTTCTCACTCTAGTCATGGTCCATTGGGTTAGATTCAGACTCAACACGCCACAGGAAATGCAGGACAGACCTTGTAATAGCAACAACAGTAACCTTTTTACAGTGATCATTTTTCAAGTCAATTTCATCTAGGGGGATTTTCATACCTGGTCGACATACAGCAGTGTCCAGTAAGTATCTACAGTGTGCGGTCACACCAAGGAATCCTTCCCTGGGCTTCTTTGTGACTGTCAGCAAGGCTGGCGGCTGTGCCACACCGCTCGACTCCAAGACAAAAATCACAGTGGACGACAAGATCTTAATCACAGTAGATGACAAGATATTATTTCCAACTGGATCTTTCTCCTGAGATGGCGAGTTAGCTATCTCACAGTTGGTTGTCCATGCATAAGAACTGATGGAAGCAAACAGTCAAAACCAGTGCCCTTGGAATGAATGAATGAATGAATGAATGAATGAATGAATGAATGAATGAATGAATGAATGAATGAATAAATGAATGACCTATCAGCCACTGTAGGCTATGTAAAGCCCTTGATTGTGAAAATCACAAGAGCAAATGAAGCGTAAAAGCAATGATGCCCCTGGTGATTTTCAATGATGCCCCTGGTGATTTTCAATTTTTATATTGAAACAATTTCAAGACTCATGAAGACTTATAAAGCAGCTGCATGACAGCTTTTTTTCCTTTCAATAAAAAGAGTGTAAAATTTTTCTTATTCTTCAACGCCGCTGCAAGACAACCCTGCAGACTTGAAGTCCCCCGAGATGAAAGTCGCGGCTCTCCAGCATGCATCTCTCTCTTGCACTGCTACCCACTGTGCACGTACATGTCATGGCACGACGACCAGCTGCATCTGGTGACTTCAATGTTCAGCCACAACATGAATAAATCAGGTACATCACAATCAAGGCTGTTGGAAAACGTGATCCATGAATGTGATGCAGATATTCTCACAGTGGCACAACGAAGGCAAAGTACCAAACACAGCAGGTCAGTGTTTCCATCTCCTCCTTCGCAGTCTGTGTCCAGTAGACAACAACAACAACAACAACAAACCCAACCAGAGGCTGAGACTTTGAGTGGCTGCTTGTTCTGAAGCCACAGAGCACACGGCACCCATCACACATGTAGGTTTTCGAAACATGTCCAAAGTTTCTTACATGTATATTGGCATGGCTTTGTGAGGACAGAAGCGTAACTTGAGGGATCCACACGTAGTAAACATGAACAGCACCAGGCAATGACAAGCTGACCAATGGTGGGGGAAAAAGAAGTGATGTGAGTATACCATCTGTCATCCACACAGCACAAGGATTTGATCCGGAACTTCCCAGCCCAGGAATCTGAGGCTCATCATGACGGCAATACACGATGGCTTTTCACAGTGTGTGAAGGTCATCACCACATGTTCTCATCATGGAGAGTTTCATGAGCAAGCAGCCCCTAGCATCATTTCTGTTGGAGGCTTTCATTTTCAAATGACACGTCTGTAGCCATTCTGACAGTAGCTCACTGACCTAATTATGTGAGACAGATCATTACTATCATACTCACTCATGCACTAAAAGAGAAAAAATTTCAAACACAAACGGTCAATTTGCTGATAAAACCATCTGTCTCTTCTTTCCCCTTTCTGCAAGAAGTCTTACACATACAGTCCACATCCAGAAATCATCATCATCATCATCATCATCATCACAAATTCAAACTCCTAAAGGCAGCAACGATTTCTCTGCTGGGACTTGCCTAGACAAGAGGAAACAGCACTGGGTGGAGTTTCCTGGAGAACTGCCATTTTTGGTTCACACTTCTCTTCTCACTTGGTGAAGGATCGCTGGTGCCGACCCACAAATTCTCGCCTTCCTCTAAATCCACCAAATCTGCAATCAACGGAAACGCCTCATGAGTGAAAAATGACAGTGAGGAAAGTATCACATACGGTCAGACCTGCTCCATCAATGGAACCGCTAACTGCTGGGCTTTCAGGGCCTGCTCCAGTGGCTCAGCCAGTACAGTCCCAAGAAGCCAGTAGACTACTGGAGGGCAACAGGTCAGGGTCAGGTCATTTCGACCCAGCTGGTTGTTCAAACCTCCTTGGAGGATCAAGTCCAATCCATGTGCAGCAATGGCCACCCAGTCCATGTCCTCCCCCAAGAAACTTTGTCTACGTTCATCTACCAATGGAGCAGAATTATGCATGTCATGTAAGTCGCATTCCATGATCACAGCCGATGTTCTGGCGGCCACAGAGGAGAGTTTCAAGACATCAGACTGGGATTGAACCCAGAGCCAAATATGACTGACTGCATGAGAAATGAGGTTAAAGTCTGCAAAACAGTTTTTGAGAAAAGAAATCAACGCGCTATGTTACATACTTGCTTTCCTAAACTACATGTTATGGGGAAAAAAATTAAAAACCGCTGGCGCTGAACCTCCAGGTTTTGGCATTAAACAAAAAAATTGGGTTCGAACCCGCAATCTCTCGAGAAAAGAGGGGGAAAAAACACACACACACAAAATCACAACAAGAAGGGCAAAGCCCATACGACTCACATGCTTGACCTTGACCTTTATATGGCCTTGACCTTCAGGTGACCTTCAATGTCAAGGTCAAACAAATAAACCTAGCAATGACATCATACACTAAGAAATGCTTTACACATTTTTCCTACCAAAATACATGTGACCTTGACCCAAGGTCAAGGTCATCCAAGGTCATGCAACACAAAGCTGTTAATTCAAGACATAGGAAGCACAATGGTGCTTATTGGCACTTTCTACCATGAGATATAGTCACTTTTAGTGGTTCACTACCCCATTTTGGTCACATTTCATAAGGGTCAAAGTGACCTTGACCTTGATGATATGTGACCAAATGTGTCTCATGATGAAAGTATAACATGTGCCCCACATAATTATTAAGTTTGAAACAGTTATCTTCCATAGTTCAGGGTCAAGGTCACTTCAAAATATGTATACAATCCAACTTTGAAGAGCTCCTGTGACCTTGACCTTGAAGCAAGGTCAACCAAACTGGTATCAAAAGATAGGGCTTGCTTTGACCTATATACCACTTGTAGCTAAGGTCGCCATTCTCAATAACGTGGGAGAAAATTAGGAAAATGTGAAAAATGACTGTTTTTGAGACCACATTTATGGCTCCTGTGACCTTGACCTTGAAGCAAGGTCAAGTCACTATGTATGTTTTTTGAGGCCTTGTCATCATACACCATCATGCCACATTTGGTGTTGATAGACTTAATAGTCTCCGAGAAAAATCCAACGTTTAAGTTTTTTACGCCCGGACGGACGGACGGACGGACGCCCGGACGGACGGACGGACGGACGGACGACACGGCTCAGTACATAGACTCACTTTTGCTTCGCATGTGAGTAAAAAAACCAGGTCGGGTTCGAACCCACAACCTCTCGAGAAAAGAGAGAGAAAAAAAGTTTCAGCGCAGAATCGAACCTGGTCACGCATGACCAAGAGTTCAATGCTCTACCAAATGTGCCATTGAAAACTGATATGGCTGAGTGTTTGTAAAGCATTTATAACGTTTTTTTCTGTAAACCACCGCAAGATTTTGAACATCTCATATAAAGACCATGTCACAAATGAGGAAGTCAGCACAGGATCAGGAGAGCAATTGGACAGCACGAAGACCTGCTTTCAATCGTGAAAAGCAGAAAGCTGAAGTGGTACGGTCACGTGTCAAGAGGCAGTGGGCTGGCCAAGACCATCCTGCAAGGTACCGTACGCGTACCAGGTGGGAGAAGGAGAGGCAGACAGAGAAAGAGGTGAGAAGACAACATGAAAGAGTGGACAGGCTTGACCTTTGCTGACTCACAGCGAGCCACAGAGGATAGAGATCGATGGAGGAAGATTGCCCGAAAGTCATCAGTGGTGCCTCAACAACCCATCTCAGGGTTAAGAGACTGAACCAAAGACCATACATTACTAAGACCGTACACTCGGCTGATTTTAGCGAGATTTCCGACAGAGCGATCTCCCCGTTTTTGCGTGTCTCCCCCAGAGCGCTTGTGCGAGATGTGTTGTATAGATTATGCCAACGTGCGTGAGGAATAAAGTTTAGTGTATGAATAGCAGAATGCAAGTGCGTGCAAGGGTTTTTATAGTATTTCTTGTAAGCGATATGTATGTGAGAAACCGTTTGTTTCGTAATTTGAAAACATGAACACTAATTAGCCGAGTGCGTGGAGAAGCGAGTGTAAACACTAAAATGAAATCCCCACACTAAAGCTGGGAAAAGGGTCAAGGTGTCAGTAAACTATATCTCTCGTAAAAGATCTAAACACAATTTTCTCCATGGAAAAGCACGTCCCTAACAAGCTGGTCTTAATAAAGAAATAAACACCGGACGCATAATTATGATTTGCGCTTCGCGTAGTGCAAAAATAGCCGAGTGCGCGGTCTTAGTAATGTATGGTCTTTGACTAAACTGAACTGAACTGAACTGAGGAAAAGATAACTCTGTTTGACTCGATTAGGCTCTTACATCAATTGACTATTTAGGGGGGTGGTTTCGAGTTTACGACCTAAATAAATCCCTTTCTTTTCAAATCTCGATTCTGAAAATTTGACACATTCAATCGGACCTAACTTCCAGAAAGTGTGCAAAATATCAAGGAAATCTGCCCAGCAGTTTTTGAGATATCAGCCGTTAAGTCATTCCTGACAGGAAGAGATACACAAAAAATTACGTCACAGTATTGATGACGTCACACATTTCGCAATTTCATCAATCGACTAGTTAGGGAGGCGCTTTTGAGTTTACGACCTTAAAAAAACACTTTTTCTTCAAGCCTCGATTCTGAAAATTTGATACATTCAATCGGACCTAACTTCCAGTTAGTGTGCAAAATGCCAAGGAAATCCGTCCAGTAGTTTTTTAGAAATCAGCCGTTAAGTCAGGACAGACAGACAGACACACACACACACAGACAGACAGACAGACAGATAAAGTCTGTAGGACCTCCAGTAAACCTGGAGGGATAAATATTTCCTCTACAAGCATGTTTCCCCCCCTGAAATATGCAGGAATAAAGAATTAATATTGTGGTTGAAAGATCACATTGTGTCATTTTGGTGACTTAAGGCAAGACACTACTAGGAAGCATGAAATTTTTAGATATGTTTATTGAAATTTTTTTGTTTCATTGGCATGAAAGAACTCATAACAGTTAATCAAAACATCAAAGTTTGACAGTAATTAGAATTATGGGTAATCCAAAATGGCCGCCTAACATGCAAAAATATGCAAATTTCTGTATCTTTTTAAACTTCTATAACTTCTTAACTACTTGATATTTCTTGAAAATTCTTTTTGCATTAAAATTGTACACTCTTTATCTTTAAATGTACAGAAGATTATGTTTGTAATGCAAAAAGTAAAAAAATTGTACTTATTGCTTCCACATCAATATCCGAATTGCAGATAAAGTAGGTTCAACATCAAAGAAAAAAAATCATATCTGGCCAAATAATCAGTTTACAGCAAAAAGTGTCTGTATGTTCTTAAATTATTATACATGTAACATACCTGCAAAATTACAAGTCATCATCATCATCCTGTGATGAGTTTTAGTAATTAATTGATTTGAACTCTATGAAAAAAACACATTTTGAGAAAATGGCAAAAACAACTTTTAGTCATGCATAAGTCCTTCTAAAACTATCCATCATGGCTAAAACTTGTTTCATTTATTCATACATTCATCCAGCAGGACTACACATGCTAAAAAAATGAAACTGAACTTACAGTTTCCAGTTTTTAGTGTTTTTGTGCAGTGAGTACAAAAAAATGCAGGGATGGAAAAGTTCATGCTCAAGAGGAAAGGATCAGCCCTACTACTACACAGGAAATGCCAAGGTCAATAAAGGCAACTTCAGAGACACATGCTGTGAATGAGTCAACAACAAGTCAGTTTGCCATTCCAGCACCATAGGTTTCCCCTTCTTCTTCCTCCTGAAGCCTCCTCTTCTGATGCCTTGAGTTGAAGGCATGAAGCCACATACTGACATAGTGTAGGCGCTGTTGCTATGCCTGAACAGAGGCTGCCACATTAGCTTTCTTCATTCTTCTGGCATCACAGGCTCCACATTTCAAGCAAAGTTTTCTGGCTAAGCCATTGTCTTCATCGTATAGTATGCTGAAGGTGAGACCAGACCGAAAACAGTTCGGGCAAAGAACATCGTTCATTAGTTCACTCAGCTGATCTAAGTGCACGTTGACCCACTTATGATCGGTTTCAATCGGCTGCTTCGCTTCTGCCTGCATCATCTGTATCTTCCTCCTTGATGCCGATGTGTTTGAAGTTTCTTCCGGAATCGAGGCAGTTGAGATGGAGGGACGAGGAGGCAGCGATCGCAATGGCACTGTCAACGCAGGCGTTGACGAAGTAGAACTAGACTTTCGACCTTGACCGCGAAGTATTTTCGAGGTGCGTGCAGCCGAAAGCTGCTCTCTTCGCCCACTATTTTTCGGTCGCGGCATAATGTTGAGTTTATTCACTCATGGGCATTCTCTGATTGTTTGATTGAAGTCGAATTTATTCGATTTGGTGCAAAACATAAACTAACTGAGAGAATTAGCGTTGAAGCGGCAGCCATGTTTACGATGCATTGTGGGCCAGGGAATCCTCGCTTTGGAGTCTCTGATTGGTTGAAACAAGTGGAATTCCCTCTCTAAGCTCAATGATTGGCTAGTGAGTTTGCAAACAACCCTGTGTACGCTGTTTGAAATCATCAACTAAAAATAGACCACTATAGTTGGCGGAGTGATTTCCCTTGCTGTGCTCGATCGAAAAGACGAGCTTTCCAACGGTACCGGGCGTGAACCTCTTCGTAGAATAGATCGAAAGTTACAATTTTTCCAAAAGTCATAAAATACGATGCATCAATGACGTTTTTAACGTTTTTTACGAGGAGTGATGTTTTTAAAAGCCATTTTATTCAACTAATTATCGAATGACAGGTCGAAAAAAACACGTGGGAGCATTTGCAAGTGTTTGAACTACTCAAAACTGATGTTATCTCAAAAACGTCCAGATATGAAATTTTCCCAACTTTTCGACCCGTGTCTTGCCTTAAAGCTTGTTTCCTCATGCACTGTCACAAATGGTCCAAATATTCAGTTTTGTAACACCCAACCCTCCTAACCAAAAACTATCATTTCACAATGCAGCCCGAGCAACGCCCCATCAGATCACACAAATACACACAGTACATACATACATCGTCAGAGCCATCACACTGTAGGGGAGGATCGAGGGACCACGTTTTTACAGCCTTTCAAAGCTCTGTAAAGCTATTAAATTAAGCACAATAATGACTAGAATAATTTTGTAAACGCAAATTAAGTCACTACATCTCTATTTGTTCACCTCTCACAAAACTCGTTAAGTTGGATGGAGGGAATTTTACGGCCATGTGAGGCAATGGATCACAAACATCACTAGAACGGTTTAGAGTAAACGCAAATCAAGTCATGATGTCCCTAGTTAATTGGCTCTTATGAATCGCGTAGAAAGACGCGGTGAGTCTATTCTGACCCCCAACCCACAGGGGGCCTATTCTGACCCCCAACCCACAGATCTATTCTGACCACCAACTCACAGGGGGACACTGCAGGGGAATCCCCACTCACCTGTTGTCATTCTTGTTGCCAGACCAGTTGCCTCCCCTGCCGCCTCGTCCTTGAAACCTGTTTTCCCTCATCATGCCAGGCCTGCGGTCGTCCATGTTGAAGTAGCCACCCATCTCCATCCCCCCACCCCCACCCCCACCCCCTCCCCCTCCCCCTCCAGCTGCTCCTCCAAAGCCATGGAACATCTGGTTGTTTCTGCAGCAAGAAAACATAAACAACAGGCTTCAAAACAGGTGTGTAAACTGAGCACTTGCAGATGTACAATACTTTGGCAGCAAGGAATATGGAAACATGGCTTTTTCTGTAGGCAGAGCACTTGCAGATGTACACTACTTTGGAAGCAAGGAATATGGAGGAATGGCTTTTTCTGTAAGCAGAGCACTTGCAGAAATGCAATACTATGGCATGAAGGAATGGAAATGCGGGCATATTCTAAATCAAAACTTATTCTTAACTCATTTGCAACGAGTAGCATCATGCGTGCTGAACATAATTGTTCATTGATGACACGTAGGTTCAGATGATGCTACGCATGTGCATGAACTATACTTAAATGTATAGCTTTAAAAGATATTTTAATATGATTTTTCAAAATATGTCTTTTCCCCTGCAATTCCAGGGATAAGATGCACACAAAAACTGCACCTTGAAAGAATTAATATCCATGAAGTCTGCTTCAGCTGGAAAAGTTAGTATTCCAGTTTATAACGCTACCTCACACTTAACATCTCTTTTGCTTGATCTTTGTTCTTAAAAAAGAAAGCTGGACAACATGCCTAAACTGAACTACATTTTCAAATTTCATTTTTGGAGCGACTCACTTGAAGATTATCAGTTTTCTCAAGCCTAACTCAAAATGAAAAAAGGACTGTCATGTCTCAACAAAGTCTCTCTTCTCTTGTGCACTTCATATGTGCTGTAACACCCACCCCTTTCTGTAATATCTACCCCTTTCTGTAATATCTACCCCTTTCTGTAGTATCTACCCCTCTCTGTAGTATCTACCCCTCTCTGTAGTATCTACCCCTTTCTGTAGTATCTACCCCTCTCTGTAATATCTACCCCTCTCTGTAGTATCTACCCCTCTCTGTAATATCTACCCCTTTCTGTAGTATCTACCCCTCTCTGTAGTATCTACCCCTCTCTGTAATATCTACCCCTCTCTGTAGTATCTACCCCTCTCTGTAGTATCTACCCCTCTCTGTAATATCTACCCCTCTCTGTAATATCTACCCCTTTCTGTAATATCTACCCCTTTCTGTAATATCTACCCCTTTCTGTAGTATCTACCCCTTTCTGTAGTATCTACCCCTTTCTGTAATATCTACCCCTTTCTGTAGTATCTACCCCTTTCTGTAGTATCTACCCCTTTCTGTAGTATCTACCCCTTTCTGTAGTATCTACCCCTTTCTGTAGTATCTACCCCTTTCTGTAATATCTACCCCTTTCTGTAATATCTACCCCTTTCTGTAGTATCTACCCCTTTCTGTAGTATCTACCCCTTTCTGTAGTATCTACCCCTTTCTGTAGTATCTACCCCTTTCTGTAGTATCTACCCCTTTCTGTAGTATCTACCCCTTTCTGTAGTATCTATCCCTCTCTGTAATATCTACCCCTCTCTGTAATATCTACCCCATTCTGTAACACCCACCCCTTTCTGTAATATCTACCCCTCTCTGTAACACCCACCCCATTCTGTAGTATCTACCCCTTTCTGTAATATCTACCCCTTTCTGTAATATCTACCCCATTCTGTAATATCTACCCCTCTCTGTAATATCTACCCCATTCTGTAACACCCACCCCTTTCTGTAATATCTACCCCTCTCTGTAACACCCACCCCATTCTGTAGCACCTACCCCTTTCTGTAATATCTACCCCTTTCTGTAATATCTACCCCTTTCTGTAATATCTACCCCATTCTGTAACCCCTTCCCCATTCTGTAACACCTATCCCATTTAGTAATATCTTCCCCATTCTGTAACCCCTTCCCCATTCTGTAGTACCTACCCCTTTCTGTAATATCTACCCCTTTCTGTAATATTTACCCATTCTGTAATATCTTCCCCATTCTGTAAAACTTCACCCATTCTGTGGCAGCTACCTCATTGATACACCTACCGTGACAATTCTACCCCATTCTGCAACATCTACCCCATTTCTTACACACCTACCTCACTTATCATATTTACTCCTATCTGGCAAACCTACCCCATTCTGCAACATCTACCCCATTTCTTACACACCTACCTCACTTATCATATCCACTCCTATCTGGCAAACCTACCCTATTCTGCAACATCTAACCCATTTCTTACACACCTACCTCACTTATCATATCTACTCCTATCTGGCAAACCTACCCCATTCTGCAACATCTACCCCATTTCTTACACACATACCTCACTTATCATATCTACTCCTATCTGGCAAACCTACCCCATTCTGCAACATCTACCCCATTTCTTACACACATACCTCACTTATCATATCTACCCCATTCTGCAACATCTACCCCATTTCTTACACACATACCTCACTTATCATATCTACTCCTATCTGGCAAACCTACCCCAGTCTGCAACATCTACCCCATTTCTTACACACATACCTCACTTATCATATCTACCCCATTCTGCAACATCTACCCCATTTCTTACACACATACCTCACTTATCATATCTCCTCCTATCTGGCAAACCTACCCCAGTCTGCATTACATACCTAATATTTTAAACACTTGCCCAATTTCTTTTCTTATCTACCCCAATCTGGCACACCTAACCCATACTATAACACCTACCCCATTTCTTACATGTCTATCCCACTCTTGCACTTATCCTACCCCAATCTGGCATGTTTATCCACTTTTTACACATCTACCCCACTTCTTACATATCTACCCCACTTCTTATACACCTACCCCACTTCTTATACACCTACCCCACTTCTTATACACCTACCCCACTTCTTATACACCTACCCCACTTCTTACACATCTGCCTCACTTCTAACACCTATCCCACTTTTTACACACCTATCCCACTTCTTACACACCTACCCCACTTGTTACACATCTACCCCACTTCTTACACACCTACCCCACTTCTTACACATATACCCCACTTCTTACACATCTACCCCACTTCTTACACACCTAACCCACTTCTTACACACATACCCCACTTCTTACACTCCTACCCCACTTCTTACACACCTACCCCACTTCTTACACACCTACCCCACTTCTTACACACCTACCCCACCTCCCACACATCTACCGCACATCTTACACATCTACTTCATTTTCCTACAAACCTACCCCACTTCTCAAACATCTACCCCCACTTCTGACACATCCACCCCAATTTGGCACACCTACCCCATACGGCCAAACATTCTGGGGCTGAAGAAGTCGTTCCCCTTGGCGCGTGTACTCTGGTTGCCCATGCCTCCTCCACGTTGCTGCAGCTGGTGAGTGGGCTGGCGCCGCTGGTAGTTGCTGGGTGGCGTCAGGAAGGGGCCACGGTTGCCCATGCCCCTCCCCCCGCGGTCAAAGCCTCCCCGACCCCCTCTGCCCCTCTGCTGGTCCTGGAGGGAGCAAGAGAAAAAGATTTTTTTAATTTGTGAGCACGTTCCTGTGTCAGTTTCACGTCCATTTTCTTGCTTCTTAAGTTCCTGACAAAATTGACCACTGGCATAATAAGGAGTTGTATTTCTTTGATAATGTCAAATCATTGCACGTAGGCTAGAGCATAGGAGGGTGGGGATGGGTGGGGGAGTGGGAGGTAGAGGGTGGGGGAGTGGGAGGTGGAGGGTGGGGGAGTGGGAGGTAGAGGGTGTGGGAGTGGGAGTTAGAGGGTGGGGGAGTGGGAGGTGGAGGATGGGGGAGTGGGAGGTAGAGGGTGGGAGGTAGAGGGTTGGGGAGTGGGAGGTAGAGGGTTGGGGAGTGGGAGGTGGAGGGTGGGGGAGTGGGAGGTGGAGGGTGGGGGAGTGGGAGGTAGAGGGTGGGAGGTAGAGGGTTGGGGAGTGGGAGGTAGAGGGTTGGGGAGTGGGAGGTGGAGGGTGGGGAAGTGGGAGGTAGAGGGTGGGAGGTAGAGGGTTGGGGAGTGGGAGGTAGAGGGTTGGGGAGTGGGAGGTAGAGGGTTGGGGAGTGGGAGGTAGAGGGTGGGGAGTGGGAGGTAGAGGGTGGGGGAGTGGGAGGTAGAGGTGGGAGGTAGAGGAGGGAGAGGGTGGAAGGTAGAGGGTGGGGGAGTGGGAGGTAGAGGGTGGGGGAGTGGGAGGTAGAGGGTGGGGGAGTGGGAGGTAGAGGGTGGGGGAGTGGGAGGTAGAGGGTGGGGGAGTGGGAGGTAGAGGGTGGGAGGTAGAGGGTGGGAGGTAGAGGGTTGGGGAGTGGGAGGTAGAGGGTGGGGGAGTGGGAGGTAGAGGGTGGGGGAGTGGGAGGTAGAGGGTGGGGGAGTGGGAGGTAGAGGGTGGGGGTGGGAGGTAGAGGGTGGGGGGGTGGGAGGTAGAGGGTGGGGGAGTGGGAGGTAGAGTGTGGGAGGTAGAGGGTGGGGGAGTGGGAGGTAGAGGGTGGGGGAGTGGGAGGTAGAGGGTGGGGGAGTGGGAGGTAGAGGGTGGAGGAGTGGGAGGTAGAGGGTGGAGGAGTGGAGGTAGAGTGGGAGGTAGAGGGTTGGGGAGTGGGAGGTAAAGGGTGGGGGAGTGGGAGGTAGAGGGTGGGGAGTGGGAGGTAGAGGGTGGGAGGTAGAGGGTGGGGGAGTGGGAGGTAGAGGGTGGGGAGTGGGAGGTAGAGTGGGAGGTAGAGGGTGGGGGAGTGGGAGGTAGAGGGTGGGAGGTAGAGGGTGGGGGAGTGGGAGGTAGAGGGTGGGGATGTGGGGAGTGGGAGTAGAGGGTGGGGGAGTGGGAGGTAGAGGGTGGGGAAGGAGTAGAGGGTGGGGGAGTGGGAGGTAGAGGGTGGGGAGGGTGGGGGAGTGGGAGTAGAGGGTGGGGGAGTGGGAGGTAGAGTGGGAGTAGAGGGTGGGGAGTGGGAGGTAGAGGGTGGGGGAGTGGGGAGGGAGTAGAGGGTGGGGGAGTGGGCAGGTAGAGGGTGGGGGAGTGGGCGGTAGAGGGTGGGGGAGTGGGAGGTAGAGGGTGGGGGAGTGGGCGGTAGAGGGTGGGGGAGTGGGAGGTAGAGGGTGGGGGAGTGGGAGGTAGAGGGTGGGGGAGTGGAAGGTAGAGGGTGGGAGGTAGAGGGTGGGGGAGTGGGAGGTAGAGGGTGGGGGAGTGGGAGGTAGAGGGTGGGGGAGTGGGAGGTAGAGGGTGGGGGAGTGGGAGGTAGAGGGTGGGGGAGTGGGAGGTAGAGGGTGGGGGAGTGGGAGGTAGAGGGTGGGGGAGTGGGAGGTAGAGTGGGAGTAGAGGGTGGGGGAGTGGGAGGTAGAGGGTGGGGGAGTGGGGTAGAGTGGGAGGTAGAGGGTGGGGGAGTGGGAGGTAGAGGGTGGGGGAGTGGGCAGTAGAGGGTGGGGGAGTGGGCGGTAGAGGGTGGGGGAGTGGGAGGTAGAGGTGGGGGTGGGGGAGTGGGAGGTAGAGGGTGGGGGAGTGGGCGGTAGAGGGTGGGGGAGTGGGAGGTAGAGTGGGAAGTAGAGGGTGGGGGAGTGGGAGGTAGAGGGTGGGGGAGTGGGAGGTAGAGTGGGCAGTAGAGGGTGGGGGAGTGGGCGGTAGAGGGTGGGGGAGTGGGAGGTAGAGGGTGGGGGAGTGGGAGGTAGAGGGTGGGGGAGTGGGAGGTAGAGGGTGGGGGAGTGGGAGGTAGAGGGTGGGAGTGGAGGTAGAGGGTGGGGGAGTGGGAGGTAGAGGGTGGGGGAGTGGGAGGTAGAGTGGGAGTAGAGGGTGGGGGAGTGGGAGGTAGAGGGTGGGGAGTGGGAGGTAGAGGGTGGCGGAGTGGGAGGTAGAGGGTGGCGGAGTGGGAGGTAGAGGGTGGGGGAGTGGGAGTGAGGGTGGGGGAGTGGGAGGTAGAGGGTGGGGGAGTGGGAGGTAGAGTGGGCAGTAGAGGGTGGGGGAGTGGGCGGTAGAGGGTGGGGGAGTGGGAGGTAGAGTGGGAGGTAGAGGGTGGGGGAGTGGGAGGTAGAGGGTGGGGAGTGGGAGGTAGAGGGTGGCGGAGTGGGAGGTAGAGGGTGGGGGAGTGGGAGGTAGAGGGTGGCGGAGTGGGAGGTAGAGGGTGGGGGAGTGGGAGGTAGAGTGGGCAGTAGAGGGTGGGGGAGTGGGAGGTAGAGTGGGCAGTAGAGGGTGGGGGAGTGGGAGGTAGAGTGGGAGTAGAGGGTGGGGAGTGGAGGTAGAGTGGGCAGTAGAGGGTGGGGGAGTGGGAGGTAGAGTGGGAAGTAGAGGGTGGGGGAGTGGGAGGTAGAGTGGGAAGTAGAGGGTGGGGGAGTGGGAGGTAGAGGGTGGGGGAGTGGGAGGTAGAGTGGGAAGTAGAGGGTGGGGGAGTGGGAGGTAGAGGGTGGGGGAGTGGGCAGTAGAGGGTGGGGGAGTGGGCGGTAGAGGGTGGGGGAGTGGGCGGTAGAGGGTGGGGGAGTGGGAGGTAGAGGGTGGGAGGGTGTGCGGGAGTGGGTGGGGGGTAGAGGGTGGGGGAGTGGGCGGTAGAGGGTGGGGGAGTGGGAGTAGAGGGTGGGGGAGTGGGCGGTAGAGGGTGGGGAGAGGGCGGTAGAGGGTGGGGAGAGGACGGTAGAGGGTGGGGGAGTGGGCGGTAGAGGGTGGGGGAGTGGGAGGTAGAGGGTGGGGGAGTGGGAGGTAGAGGGTGGGGGAGTGGAGGGAGTGGAAGTAGAGGGTGGGGGAGTTGGAGGTAGAGTGGGAAGTAGAGGGTGGGGGAGTGGGCGGTAGAGGGTGGGGGAGTGGGCGGTAGAGGGTGGGGGAGTGGGCGGTAGAGGGTGGGGGAGTGGGCGGTAGAGGGTGGGGGAGTGGGCGGTAGAGGGTGGGGGAGTGGGAGGTAGAGGGTGGGGGAGTGGAGGTAGAGTGGGAGGTAGAGGGTGGGGGAGTGGGCGGTAGAGGGTGGGGGAGTGGGAGGTAGAGGGTGGGGGAGTGGGCGGTAGAGGGTGGGGGAGTGGGAGGTAGAGGGTGGGGGAGTGGGAGGTAGAGGGTGGGGGAGTGGGAGGTAGAGGGTGGGGGAGTGGGAGGTAGAGTGGGAAGTAGAGGGTGGGGGAGTGGGAGGTAGAGGGTGGGGGAGTTGGAGGTAGAGTGGGAAGTAGAGGGTGGGGGAGTGGGAGGTAGAGGGTGGGGGAGTGGGAAGTAGAGGGTGGGGGAGTGGGCGGTAGAGGGTGGGGGAGTTGGAGGTAGAGTGTGGGGGAGTTGGAGGTAGAGTGGGAAGTAGAGGGTGGGGGAGTGGGAGGTAGAGGGTGGGGGAGTTGGAGGTAGAGTGGGAAGTAGAGGGTGGGGGAGTGGGAGGTAGAGGGTGGGGGAGTGGGAAGTAGAGGGTGGGGGAGTGGGAGGTAGAGGGTGGGGGAGTGGGCGGTAGAGGGTGGGGGAGTGGGCGGTAGAGGGTGGGGGAGTGGGAGGTAGAGGGTGGGGGAGTGGGCGGTAGAGGGTGGGGGAGTGGGAAGTAGAGTGGGAAGTAGAGGGTGGGGGAGTGGGAGGTAGAGGGTGGGGGAGTGGGCGGTAGAGGGTGGGGGAGTGGGCGGTAGAGGGTGGGGGAGTGGGCGGTAGAGGGTGGGGATGGGTGGGGGAGTGGGAGGTAGAGGGTGGGGGAGTGGGAGGTAGAGGGTGGGGGAGTGGGCGGTAGAGGGTGGGGGAGTGGGCGGTAGAGGGTGGGGGAGTGGGAGGTAGAGGGTGGGGGAGTGGGCGGTAGAGGGTGGGGGAGTGGGAAGTAGAGTGGGAAGTAGAGGGTGGGGGAGTGGGAGGTAGAGGGTGGGGGAGTGGGCGGTAGAGGGTGGGGGAGTGGGCGGTAGAGGGTGGGGGAGTGGGCGGTAGAGGGTGGGGGAGTGGGAAGTAGAGGGTGGGGGAGTGGGAGGTAGAGTGGGCAGTAGAGGGTGGGGGAGTGGGAGGTAGAGTGGGCAGTAGAGGGTGGGGGAGTGGGAGGTAGAGTGGGCAGTAGAGGGTGGGGGAGTGGGCGGTAGAGGGTGGGGGAGTGGGAGGTAGAGTGGGAAGTAGAGGGTGGGGGAGTGGGAGGTAGAGTGGGCAGTAGAGGGTGGGGGAGTGGGAGGTAGAGTGGGCGGTAGAGGGTGGGGGAGTGGGCGGTAGAGGGTGGGGGAGTGGGAGGTAGAGGGTGGGAGGTAGAGGGTGGGGGAGTGGGAGGTAGAGGGTGGGGATGGGTGGGGGAGTGGGCAGTAGAGGGTGGGGGAGTGGGCGGTAGAGGGTGGGGGAGTGGGAAGTAGAGGGTGGGGGAGTGGGAGGTAGAGGGTGGGGGAGTGGGAGGTAGAGTGGGCAGTAGAGGGTGGGGGAGTGGGCGGTAGAGGGTGGGAGGTAGAGGGTGGTGGTGGGAGGTAGAATGTGGGGGTGGGAGGTAGAGGGTGGGGGAGTGGGGTAGAGTGGGAGTAGAGGGTGGGGGAGTGGGAGGTAGAGGGTGGGGGAGTGGGAGTAGAGTGGGCAGTAGAGGGTGGGGAGTGGGATGTAGAGGGTGGGGGAGTTGGAGGTAGAGGGTGGGGAGTGGGAGTAGAGGTGGGGGAGTGGGCGGTAGAGGTGGGGGAGTGGCGGTAGAGGGTGGGGGAGTGGGAGGTAGAGTGGGAAGTAGAGGGTGGGGGAGTGGGAGGTAGAGTGGGAAGTAGAGGGTGGGGAGTGGGAGGTGGGCAGTAGAGGTGGGGAGTGGGATGTAGAGGGTGGGGAGTGGGCGGTAGAGGTGGGGGAGTGGGAGGTAGAGTGGGAAGTAGAGGGTGGGGAGTGGGAGGTAGAGTGGGCAGTAGAGGGTGGGGGAGTGGGATGTAGAGGGTGGGGGAGTGGGCGGTAGAGGGTGGGGGAGTGGGAGGTAGAGTGGGAAGTAGAGGGTGGGGGAGTGGGAGGTAGAGTGGGAAGTAGAGGGTGGGGGAGTGGGAGGTAGAGTGGGCAGTAGAGGGTGGGGGAGTGGGATGTAGAGGGTGGGGGAGTGTGGCGGTAGAGGGTGAGGGAGTGGGAGGTAGAGGGTGGGGGAGTGGGAGGTAGAGGGTGGGGGAGTGGGAGGTAGAGGGTGGGGGAGTGGGCGGTAGAGGGTGGGGGAGTGGGAGGTAGAGGGTCGGGGAGTGGGAGGTAGAGGGTGGGGAGTGGGAGGTAGAGGGTGGGGAGTGGGAGGTAGAGGGTGGGGAAGTGGGAGGTAGAGGGTGGGGGAGTGGGAGGTAGAGGGTGGGGGAGTGGGAAGTAGAGGGTGGGGGAGTGGGAGGTAGAGTGGGAAGTAGAGGGTGGGGGAGTGGGAGGTAGAGGGTGGGGGGGTGGGAGGCAGAGGGTGGGGGAGTGGGAGGTAGAGGGTGGGGAAGTGGGAGGTAGAGGGTGGGGGAGTGGGAGGTAGAGGGTGGGGGAGTGGGAAGTAGAGTGTGGGGGAGCGGGAGGTACAGGATGAAGTGTGTGAGGTAGGGCGTGGAAGGAATTGGATGGGGGGAGTGGGATGTGAGGGTGGGAGATGCAGAGTGGGAGAGGGAAGGTGGCGAGTGAAGGTGGGGGGTGAAGGTGGGGGGTGAAGGTGGTGTATGAAGGTGGGGGCGTGAAGGAGGGGGGTGGAGAGGAGAAAGTAGTATGTAAGTCAGGAGTAAGGGGGTTGGGGGGGGGGGGGGGGGGGGGGGGAGGGGGATGATGGTAAGAATAGGCCTGCTGAATGTTAAAGGGCTGTCTTGCACAGATAAAACAAAATATGAAGCATGATAGAATTTTGCCAGTGAGAGAACAAGTACACATCCTGGAGTAAATAAACATTTCTATGCGTGGTATAAGAGGGGAAGAATTCAAGAACCACACTGTTTTTTAGCTCTGCAAAATAGCACACATATTATGACTTTACAATTTTGTACTGTTGCTCATTGCATGTCAATAAATTAGCCGACCTTAGTTAACAACCTCAAACTTCAATTCAAATCAATTCCTCCGTCCATGTTTCATAAGCAATGAAGGATTTCTGATAATGATCATATCAGGGCTTTGTTATCGATAAAATCATGAGAACACTCATCCACCCGAAATGAGAAGTTTATCAACCCCTTAAATGCTGAGTATGTCAAGCAACTCCGTCTTTGGCTACATTAACCCTAGAAGTGTCAGAGGCAAATATCTGCTGAGTATCTTGTTTACTGATTGTTCTGGCTGAGCAGTTGTGAGCTGTACTGTGAGCTGTATTGTGAGCTGTAGTGTGAGCTGTAGTGTGAGCTGTATTGTGAGCTGTATTGTGAGCTGTAGTGTGAGCTGTAGTGTGAGCTGTATTGCGAGCTGTATTGTGAGCTGTAGTGTGAGCTGTAGTGTGAGCTGTATTGTGAGCTGTATTGTGAGCTGTAGTGAGCTGTATTGCGAGCTGTACTGTGAGCTGTATTGTGAGCTGTAGTGTGAGCTGTATTGTGAGCTGTAGTGTGAGCTGTAGTGTGAGCTGTATTGCGAGCTGTATTGTGAGCTGTAGTGAGCTGTATTGCGAGCTGTACTGTGAGCTGTATTGTGAGCTGTAGTGTGAGCTGTAGTGTGAGCTGTAGTGTGAGCTGTATTGTGAGCTGTATTGTGAGCTGTAGTGTGAGCTGTATTGCGAGCTGTATTGTGAGCTGTAGTGTGAGCTGTATTGTGAGCTGTACTGTGAGCTGTATTGTGAGCTGTAGTGTGAGCTGTAGTGTGAGCTGTAGTGTGAGCTGTAGTGTGAGCTTTAGTGTGAGCTGTATTGTGAGCTGTATTGTGAGCTGTAGAAGTTTTTAGGTGGAGTGGTGCTTGACATAACAGTGGTACACTGTGGGAACCAGACAGCTGTTGATCAAGGAAATACAGCAACAATCATAGCACTTCAAGGGTTTAAGACAGAGAGAAATCCATACACATTTGTTCACTATGAATGAGTTAATGCTGTTTCTGTCGATGACAGATGAGAAAGCATGCCATAGCATGAATGCATGAAGTTGGACAGAGAGAGAACTTTATCTTATCAGCATGGAAAGCTCTCTGATCAAGCTAGTCTCTTTCAAGAAAAGCAGCAATCACTGACTCTATGACTGCACTCCATTTGCATAGGCGCTAAAGCTATCGGCATGGCCATGCTTAGCAAAGAGGCATTTCTCTAGCTCTGATCAATGCCATGATCATCCACAGACAGAGGGGGTACATACATGCATACACATACATAAGAGGAAAACAAGACAGAAGAGCCAAACTCAGACCACAAGATTTACAAACATCGAAAACAGAAATAGCTACATTCCTCATCAAAGACACTGCCTCAGACTCAGACAATCATCACTGCCTTGGGAAAATATGTGGCACCAGCATGGTCCCTGTCTTGAAATGGGCGTAACTTCTACAGTTTTGATCCTACAGTGTTCAACTCCAAGTCAGTCCTGAGTACCATATGGCTGGAGGCACTCATTGACTTCCTCATCAGCTAAATCAATCCTAAAAAATTAATCAAATCCATCGAAAAAGACTGCAGATTAAACAAAAAAAACACCTGCAT
This sequence comes from Theodoxus fluviatilis, assembly GCA_034096865.1. Classification (NCBI taxonomy): domain Eukaryota; kingdom Metazoa; phylum Mollusca; class Gastropoda; order Cycloneritida; family Neritidae; genus Theodoxus; species Theodoxus fluviatilis. The sequence continues at coordinate 59,668 of JAWQFJ010001838.1, read as the reverse complement.
TTCCAAACACAAAAAATTCTAGACAAGACTAGTTTTGTGGTGGCTGGTCAAAAGCGCTATGCAAGCGATCATACAATGAGATCAGCATGTAAATCAATTCCTACACAATCATCACACACTTCGCCTTTCTAATAAGCGTGTACAGCATCTGGTGAAGTAAACTCCCCCCCCCCAACTTTCCAATAATGGCACATAAACGCCAAGCTTGTGAAGAGGAACATTCCATGCAGCTCAGTACATCATACTGGACCAAGGTAAGGGGAGACAATCAGGCAGGGCACGCTTCGTGTCGTGGACAGAGTTCGGGATGTCCAATCTGATTTGCAACACAACGTGACACAAGACATTAAACTCAACAACACAACATGACAACAAAACACAACATAATACAGCACATCTTGACATGAGACAACTATTCACAACACAGCACAACAATCCTGCAGCTCTGGCTGTATGCTGCGCTCTGCAACACAACACAACACAACGCAACACACTGCAACACAACACAACACAGTGCAACACACTGCAACACAACACAACACAACGCAACACAAAACCACCAAACATCAGACAACGCAACACAACACAACCCTATGCAACACAAGACAACACAACGCAACACAATACACTATGTAACACAACACATCCCAATACAGCATAACAACACACCATAACACCACACTAAACCACACAGAGCAGCAGATAGCAATTCAGTGAAAGTATAACACTCTTCAGTTTGGCCTTCTTCTTAACTCACTGGAGTCGTGACTAAATATTGTGATCGTTCTCCTGAATGGTAAGTTTTTCATGCATTTTCAAAAATATATAAAGATACAAAGGCATAAGATAACAATACAAATTATAAATAAAATGAAAGCTTGTTTTTTACTCTTTACATTCAAAGAATGATCTAAGGGATTAAAAATGCTAATTATGAATTACACACCCTAGAATTGAGTGTGTACATGCACAAAAATGAAAAAGTAGAAGAAAAAAAAAGTTCACTAGCTGTTATGGGAAGCTTACAAGCGCCTAGAAAATGAGAAACTTTAAATGTCAATATCCAAATAATGCAAAAGTGTATAAACATTTAGTGCAGATAAATACAAAGCAGATGGAGGCTAGCAATCAACCAAATCAAAGTATTTGTTCCTAGAATTGGAAGATCAAACGTTTTGCAGTACGCTTTCCCGCCTTTTTGTCAACATACACACCACATGCACAAAGGTTACGATTTTCGATCATCCGCTTGCAAATGCATTCAGCTAAATAGGCTAACAAGATTTACCTCCCTTAGACCATTAAGGGAGAAATTTCCAATCGCATTCGCAAACAATCTCGCGATACGACTCTGGCAGGAGGACGCCTATCGCGATATTTCTTGTGATACGACTCCTGTGAGTTAACCCTTGGAGTGCCATGATAATCTCTCTCCAAAAAGCACACTCCCAGTGCACCGGCATTGATGGCAGACCAGCTCTGATGTGTTCTGTGCTCTCATTGGTTGATGGAAATAGGCTCTCACCAATAGAAAGTGAGTTGGGGAAAGTTTAACACACAAAGCTACATGGCAAAAAATTCAGACTGGAAGTCCACCATCGCTGTCCGAACTTTTGGACTGTGGCACTCTGAGGGTTAAGAATGGTCTTTTACAGCGAATGATTTAGATTTTTAAGAGTAACAATAACTATCAATCATTTATGGACAGGCATTTCCTTTGTGACATCTTGCAAGTCAAGAGAAGACAGCAAGGACATGTCATTAATCTTTGTTATCTCCCAGAAATGTCTCTTCATTTGAGTACAAAATTATGAACTTTTTGACAATTAAAGAATTGAAACCAACAGATGCACACACACCAAACAAACAAAAAACCAAAAAAAATAAAAAAAAATTACATTTTGCAGTACGCAGGTGGTTTAATCACAGCAAAGAAGCCAAGCTCTAATTTTAGCCAAACAGTGCTATAAATAGAATGCCATTCCACAGAACAGCTCTTCAAGCACCAATGCAAAGCCAAACACATTCAACTCCACACCGAAATAAAGAGATTTACACCGAGACAAGTTTCAACAAGTCAAGATACAGACAGCCAAAGACATATCCATTCCCTTTATCTTGTTCTGAGAGAATACACCATGGATTAGACAGGACCAAATTGAAGAGGTTATTGCTGCACATGTGACCCATTTTCATGAACTGAGTCTTAACTTGCACGCAGCAAAAACTCAGTTGAGGCTGACAAAGGTGATGAGGGTGGATTTTTTTTGCATTTTGACATTTTGTCAAAACAAATATACACTTAATTTTGGTAATCTAATGCTGGAAAGTTTTTAAAGCTTTAAAAACGAATAAAAATTGCACTTTATTGCACCTACCCATTAGAAGAAAAATATTTGCTTTGTCTCAATTAGCCCATTTTGGTCGGTCGTTTTCCTCCGGTAACTGTAACTGGTTGCTGTGGAATATTTGCCAGTATTACTGATGAAGAAGTGAGGAGGAGGAGGAAAGTCATGAGACTGGCGACAAAGCAGATGATTCATCGGATGCAGAGATCAACCAACCGCTTAGTAGTGTTGGTGTTTTAGTACAGTGATGATGCTGAGCCAGGATTACTACAGATCAAAGTTGCCGATAATTTGTTTTCACCTTTTTTCAATCTTGCATGCATGTTAGACAAAAGATTCTATTTCATTTCTCCTAATTTTGTGGGAGGTTTATAATGCATGCCCATACATTCTCTTCTTCTGTTTTGCATCTTTAGTTGAATAATAATAAATTTGGCGGAAAGATCAAATATTTTTCCATATTTATCATCCTATGTTCAGTATTAGATTTTCTCTACCAATCTGCAAATTTTGAGCTGATGCATGCATTAAACACGCCTGTTGCCAAGGAAAACTGTGGTTAAAGTTGTTAAATCCTTGATTTTTCAAAAACGCCGTCGGCACACCACCTCTCTTTGAGTGAGCATAACTTGAACAGTTTTTGGAGTAGAAGTTTGTTTTTTATATCAAATGAAAGATAAATTTTTGCAGATTTTGATAAATATATATATCTCATTTTTGCGAGATAAGACTCAGTTTGTGAAAACGAGTCGCATACAAGTTCTAAATAAGTTTATGTGAGTGACAGTCTCTGCATGGAGAGCTCAACTAGGTCAGTGGGGAGTTATGGGTGGACAAAAATTGTTAATGGGCTTGACTGCAACAGCTCAAATGCAGTTCCCATTCATGAGAGACAAGAGTAGAGGAACACAACAAGGCTGATGGGCAGTGCTGGACTCACAAAGAACATCCTCTGTCTATCTTGAACGCCCGCATCGTCTTCAGCCGGGTACTTGAAGAGAACAGAAAGGCAGAGTAGGTTTCAACGTGACACACAGCTCTTGTGAATGTACTTCCATCCACCCACATGTACATTTCACTTTCATCTCTCTCTCTCTCTCTCTCTCTCTCTCTCTCTCTCTCTCTCTCTCTCTCTCTCTCTCTCTCTCCTCTCTCTCTCCCCCTCTCTCTCCCCCTCTCTCTCCCTCCCTCCCTCTCTCTCTCTCTCTCTCTCTCTCTCTCTCTCTCTCTCTCTCTCTCTCTCTCTCTCTCTCTCTCTCTCTCTCTCTCTCTCTCTCTCTCATTGATGCATATATACAGCTTTTTGACCCATTTCCAAAAAAATGTTGAACAGTCTGCAGAGCAAGAATTACATAGTACCACTGATGGTAAGAAATACACGTTTATAACGTTCACACAGAATGTCATAAACACATACACATTACACACACACATACACAAACATGCACCCATTCACACTCCCATCTGCATGCGAACACAAATACACACACACACACACACACACACACACACACACACACACACACACACACAAACACCCACCACACACACCTCACCACACACACCTCCTCTCCCCACCCACATCCCCTTCCCACCCCACCCCACCTCACACATTCCACACCACAGCCCACAATCACACTCTGAGCAAGACGGGCAAGGCATACATACCTGTCTGGGCTTATCGGGCCTGCGCATGGGTGGGTGGAGGGGGGGTGGGGGGTGGAGTGGAGGGTTGGGCTGCTGCCCCACGCCAGGAACCTGCGTTGACTGGAGCTTGATGAAGTCATCCACATGCATGGATGGGGGTCGGCTGGTGTTGGCGGGGCGCATTCGGAAAGGGTCGGAGCGACCTGGCCCCACCATGTTTCGAGCAATGGATCCTCCTCGCATTGGAGCCACTGTGCGAAAGAGGGAAAAGTGTTTGGTGGGACGGATGATCTGAGTGGATGGATGGTGGGAGGGTGGTACAGATGGAGGGAGTGGAAGGAGGAGTGAAGGGAGGGAGGGAGGGAGGGAGGGAGTGGATGGATGGTGGGAGGGTGGTATAGATGGAGGGAGTGGAAGGAGGAGTGGATGGAGAGAGGAATGGAGGGAGGGAGGGATGGGTGGGTGGGTTGATGTATGGATGAATGGGTAGGTGGATGGATGGATGGATGGGTGCATGGGTAGGTGGATGGGTGAGTGATTGGATGGATAGCTGCATGGATGGATGGATGGGTGCAGTGAGTGAGTGGGTGGATGGATGGGTGGGTGGATTGATGGATGGATGGATGTGTGTGTGTGTGTGTGTGTGTGTGTGTGTGTGTGTGTGTGTGTGTGTGTGTGTGTGTGTGGATGGATGGATGGATGGATGGATGGATGGGTGGATGGGTGGGTGGGTGGGTGGGTGGGTGGGTGGGTGGGTGGGTGGGTGGGTTGGATGGATGGGTGGGTGGGTGGGTGGATGGAGTTTTACAGCCTATCAGCCTTTGTGGGCCATGTAAGGCCATTGAGCATGAAAAATCACTAGAACTGTTTATAGTAAGCACAAATCAAGTCATGATATCCCTAGTTATTTGCCTCTTATGAATGGCGTAGGGAGACGCGGTGGGTCCATTCTGACCCCCAGGCCACAGGGGGATACTCACCACACCTGTCACTTCACAAGGAAACCCTGTCCATGTTCTGACACCAGACAGCTCCAAGTGACGAGTGCTTACAGCGAACTGTTACTGAGAGATACTGTATATAAGAACAGAATGAGAGACTGCCATTGGTTGTTGAAAGGCACTAACAGTCAAAGAACAAGGAGTGTATCCATGTACATCCTCTATGCCTTGAAACTCAGGGAGGAAAAAAGAAACTCCTTTCTTCTCTTAAGATTGGCGACTGTGATGTGGAGTTCGTTCCATCAGTTAGGAACCTTGGTGTTACCTTAGATTGTCATCTCAATATGTCGGAACACGTCAGGAACACATGCAAGATCGCCTACATGCACATCAGACAGATCAGTGCAATTCGTCATCTTCTCACACAAGAAGCTACTCAAACTCTCGTCTGTGCTTTCATTCTTTCACGCCTCGACTACTGCAATAGCCTTCTTTCCGGTTGCCCTAAGTATCTCGTGGATCGGCTCCAAAGAGTCCAGAACTCTGCTGCTCGCTTCATCTGTAAAGTTAGAAAGTCTCATCACATTACTCCTATCCTCCACTCTCTTCATTGGCTACCAGTTTCTGCTAGGATCCAATACAAAACCTCCTGCCTCTGCTTCAACTCTGTCTCTGCTGTCGCTCCTCTCTATCTGTCTCAACTCCTTCACATCTACACACCATCTAGACAACTTCGCTCTTCTTGCGACACTCGCATCTTCAAAATTCCATCCGTTAGGTCAAAAACATTTGGTCAGCGTACTTTTTCATACCAGGGTCCTACCACCTGGAACGCACTCCCCTTCTCAGTGCGTCATGCAAACACTGCAGCTTCCTTTCGGTCAAATCTGAAAACCCACTTGTTCTCTAAGTCCTATTGAAAATATTTCGTACTTGCTGAGTGTTTCAGGCTCATGTTTGTATATAATGCATGTGTGTGTGTCTTTACGTGTAGGATGCATGTTGTATTATAACGTGCGTATGTGCGTTTCATGTTCAGGCTCAAACTGTATGATGATAATGTGTGTGTGTTTTTGTGTGTGTGTGCGCCTAGAGCTCCACTATGTACTTTTTTGACTGTGTGGAGGAAGTGCCCCTTATAAATAAACATATTACATTAACTACATATGACCTTCATGTTGAATCTGTTTTGACTGCAATTTTGATGATTATGGTTGTGTTCTTGTTAAATATTTAGACATGTAGTTTTTGCCACACTGATGAATCATTGTTTTATATGTAGTTCAACAGGCTGTCGGCCTATGAATAAACATTCAGGTCAGTTCAGTTCAGTTCAGTTCAGACAGAACAACAACAGAGTTACATCTCACCATATGTCCGTCTGCCTCCCCTGCCTCTTCCAATGTTGATGACTTCCTGAGATTTTCGACGGTCCCCCCTGTGCACACAGAAATGAAACAACAAATAAGGTTATGCATTCCCAGACCAATATCCATCTGCTCACGCAAGCATTTGACTCCTGACATTAGTAATCATTGTCCAACCTTTCTGTTAAAACTGCCCCAAAAAGTCATGAGCTGGCAGAGCACAATATATAGCCTTGTGAACTCCTCCACCTACCATCTACACTATCATAGCTGTGCATCATCTTTTATTTATTACTATGAATAATTTTGTGTTTTAGGCTTGTCGAGTAAGAAACCAGGGGAGAGGATGGGAGGGGGTAGAGGATGTGAGGGAGGGAGGGAGGGAGGGGAGGGAGGGAGAGAGAGAGAGAGAGAGAGAGAGAGAGAGAGAGAGAGAGAGAGAGAGAGAGAGAATGCTTAACCTGTAACACTTGATAAATAAATAAATAAATACATAAATACATAAATAAATACATAAATAAATAAATAAATAAATAAATAAATAAATAAATAAATAAATAAATAAATAAATAAATAAATAAATAAACAAATAAACAAACGAATGAATGAATGAATAAATAAGTGTTATTAACTCATCACAAAAGACTGTGATGAGTGAGGCCAGCGTTAGAATTGCATTGCTAGAAGTCCCAGTCTTATCAAATTTCCTTCACTGTGGCCTGTGGTGCAGGTAGTAAACTAACACATGTGTCATGCATTCAAAAGACTTCTGGTGATGCAATGCTGATAGCAACTACACCCATCATCAATCGTCCAACCATGTGACCCCCCCGCCCCAAACCACACACGCCCCCACCACACAGAATCACACGCCAACACACACACGCCAACACACACTCATATACACACACAAACACACACTCATACACACACACAAACACACACGCACACACACACAATCACACACAGACACACACACACACCACCTACATACAGACCTGCGTTTAGGTTTGACACCTTCATCTCCCGGCGGTGTTTCTTGCTGTGTGCGCTGGAGCTCCGCCTCCAGATTGAAGTCAGCGCAGTACTTGGAACACAGAGCCTCCAGGTCCACTGCTTGGCACTCTGCGTCCACATCTGCCTCCAGGTCTTCCAGAGCTGGGTTGGTCATCCAGTAGGTCGGACTCAGCCGCTCGTCCCGCGTGTCGCTCACGAAGGAGTAGAGCTGTCGCTGGGTAAAGAGCAGCTGCAGTGTTTTCCTCTCTGGCAGGATCACCTCTGTCACATCTGTGGGCGTGGAGGACGTAGTGTCACGTGGTGTTGTGTTTGGAAATGGCAAAGCAAACAACAGAGGATATCCAGAAAACAATTCAGATCATGTATGTCCTTGGGGCAAGTGCAGTGGGATGTTCATTTGTTCACAAAATGCAAATAGCAAAATGAATCTAGGTCTGTATGAGAAAACTGCAAATGCATACACGCACTTGCACAGATGCACACACATGTGCACATGCACATCCACACACACACACACACACATACATACACACATGTGCACATGCACATCCACACACACAAACACACACACATACACTCTCTCTCTCTCTCTCTCTCTCTCTCTCTCTCTCTCTCTCCTCTCTCTCTCTCTCTCTCTCTCTCTCTCTCTCTCTCTCTCTCTCTCTCTCTCTCTCTCTCTCTCTTGCCTGTCTGTCTGTCTATCTGTCTGCATCACTTCACTCTCTCTCAAGAGTAGACTCAACAAAGATATACATGTTCATGCAGATGCTCTATTTAGCTTCTTTGCAGATGAAGTATCACTCATGAGAGAGAGTCAGGTCTGAAGCTGTGAATGCAACAAGCGCTTTTCACCTGAAGGCTTGGTCTTGGGATCTGCCGCCCGCAACACCTGCAAAATGCCGACTATGCTCCTTAGCATGCTCTGCAGCATAGGTTCCCTCTCCTCCTTGGCACACTCCTGTAACCATGGAAACACAACGCCTCAATTATCATAGATGGCATTGACATCACCTCTGCTGCAATGAAAATTCTTCTCAGCCAGACCATTCAAAATAAGGAGAGAACAGCTGCATTTTCCGAGCAGGAGAACAGCTTGATCAATGAATAATGTCCAATGCCACCAAACTTGCCCCATGCTGCCATTCTCACAGAATCCCTTGCTGCCATTCTCACAGAATATCGCTGCCATTCTCACAGAACCCCTTGCTGTCATTCTCACAGAATCCCTTGCTGCCATTCTCACAGAATATTGCTGCCATTCTCCCAGAACCCCTTGCTGCCATTCTCCCAGAACCCCTTGCTGCCATTCTCACAGAACCCCTTGCTGCCATTCTCACAGAATCCCTTGCTGCCATTCTCACAGAATATTGCTGCCATTCTCATAGAATATCGCTGCCATTCTCATAGAATATCGCTGCCATTCTCACAGAATCCCTTGCTGCCATTCTCACAGAATCCCTTGCTGCCATTCTCACAGAACCCCTTGCTGCCATTCTCACAGAACCCCTTGCTGCCATTCTCACAGAACCCCTTGCTGCCATTCTCACAGAACCCCTTGCTGCCATTCTCACAGAACCCCTTGCTGCCATTCTCACAGAATCCCTTGCTGCCATTCTCACAGAACCCCTTGCTGCCATGCTCACAGAATATTGCTGCCATTCTCACAGAATATCGCTGCCATTCTCATAGAATATCGCTGCCATTCTCATAGAATATCGCTGCCATTCTCATAGAATATCGCTGCCATTCTCACAGAATCCCTTGCTGCCATTCTCACAGAACCCCCTGCTGCCATTCTCACAGAACCCCTTGCTGCCATTCTCACAGAATATTGCTGCCATTCTCACAGAACCCCTTGCTGCCATTCTCACAGAACCCCTTGCTGCCAGTAAAGGGGTGGGCTTTCATGTTTTCTTACTCAACTCACCGTACACAATTTTTTAATCGTGGAATGATCTCACTGCATCAATGATGCCAGAATTTAGAATAATGAATTTGAGCAGAAAACTTGCGGGCAAGCCCATTCCCTTAGCCTTGCTAGCACCTAGGGGCAGTGTGGAAATGGCAGTGAGCGGTGGAGGGAGGTGGTATGGGACAAGTCACTGGATATGACGAACTGACAGCAGCAAAAATCTATTGGAAACCATCACCCTTTGAGGGCCCCCACAACAGGTGATGTGATGTTCACATATTAGAGATAACTATGCAGTCGGATTTGATGTAGTTACTCAGGTAGGACATAAAACTCAAGGCTCAAGGCTTACTACTTCACTATAGGGCTCAAGACAACGACAACAACGATGATAATGATGATGCTGATGTAGAATGGAGTTTTTACAGCCTAGAGCTTTTACAGGACTACAGCTATCAGCTACGAAATAGCTAGAGCTGTTAAAGTAAGAATGAGTAGTCTTGATTTCCTTATTTATTTGCATTTTGCCAATCACAAGGGCAGACACCCTGGGTCTGTTCTTACCCCCAACTCATAGTGTGTGGGTGATCAGGAGATTAATTGGATGTGTACAACCAACATACTGACTTCTATATCATCCTGGTATTGCTCCTGTAAATCTAAGTCCATGGCGCAGTGGAAACCTCTGAGACAGCACCCACCTCCAAGAGTTTCTCCAGGTCATCCAGTGGGTGAGATGCCTCGCGGTGCCAGCCCAGCACCAGTCGCAACTGGACTGTTGACAGGCACTGTGAGCGTAGGACGCCTGTCGAGCTGGACTGCTCGGAGACGTCGCCCACGGCAACCAGACCTCTCAACAGTTCCAGCACGGAGTTGAGCGTGGACATGCATTCTGGACTGTCCTTGCTGAACGTGTTGTTAATGCGCTGCAACAGGGACCTCAGGACACATGGCCGGCGCTCCAGTCCGCTGTGGAGCGACAGAAAGAGGAGACAGACAATGATGGGGTGAAAAGATATCTGGGACATCTGATTGGCTGGCAGAAAATAATCGCTTCTATTAATGCATGATCAGGGCCTTGTTGCTCAAGTTTGGAAGAAAGCAATGCTAGGGTTGGGTGAGGTGGACATATTCTGTGGTAAAATTAAACCTGACTGAAAGATCCATAACGTTCTTTCAGAAAGACTGCGCATGCTCCTGGCTGAAGCACTCGACAGAGCAGCCAATCACTGTGCCATGTCCCACACTGCCTTTGTCCAGCACTTGCTGGCTTTCCCACACTGACATCACTGTGCCATGTCCCACACTGCCTTTGTCCAGCACTTGCTGGCATTCCCACACTGACATCACTGTGCCATGTCCCACACTGCCTTTGTCCAGCACTTGCTGGCACTCCCACTCTGACATCACTGTGCCATGTGCCACACTGCCTTTGTCCAGCACTTGCTTGCATTCCCACACTGCCTATGTCCAGCACTTGCTGGCATTCGTACACTGACATCACTGTGCCATGTCCCACTCTGCCTTTGTCCAGCACTTGCTGGCATTCCCACTCTGACATCACTGTGCCATGTCCCACACTGCCTTTGTCCAGCACTTGCTGGCATTCCCACACAGACATCACTGTGCCATGTCCCACACTGCCTTTGTCCAGCACTTGCTGGCACTCCCACACTGCCTTTGTCCAGCACTTGCTGGCATTCCCACACTGACATCACTGTGCCATATCCCACACTGCCTTTGTCCAGCACTTGCTGGCATTCCCACTCTGACATCACTGTGCTATGTCCCACACTGCCTTTGTCCAGCACTTGCTGGCATTCCCACACTGCCTATGTCCAGCACTTGCTGGCATTCCCACACTGACATCACTGTGCCATATCCCACACTGCCTTTGTCCAGCACTTGCTGGCATTCCCACTCTGACATCACTGTGCCATGTCCCACACTGCCTTTGTCCAGCACTTGCTGGCACTCCCACTCTGACATCACTGTGCCATGTCCCACACTGCCTTTGTCCAGCACTTGCTGGCATTCCCACAGGGTTCGTACAGGTTTTTAGATACAAAATTCCATGACTTTTCCATGTCTTTCCATGACCTTCAACAACATTTTCCATGACCTAGCGTACTGTGTTACATGACAATTTTAAAGAGAAAAGTGTATGGCGCACGACCAAACTCACGCACAATACACTCGTAAAAAAAAAAAATCTTTTTATTATTTTTACAGCAGATTGATTCAAAAACTGACAAATGCAGAAAATGTTCAAACACGTACTCCTTAAAATGATGATACTTTTGTCCCAAATTGTCTGGTGCTTCAATGATTAACGCACGCTGAATGTGGTAATCGAGCACGCGTCTACACAACGCCATTGCGGTCCGATGTACACACAAACAGGTGGAAAATTTCCGCCTGTTTTCTCCTTTCAAGCGCACAATCCGGGCGCTAGACAAAAAGTAGATTCGTCGTACATTAACATCGAATATAGCGTTGGAAGGGGGAAATTTTGTAGAATCCGAGGGTGACTACGAAATTGATCAGAAAAGCGGGAGTGAGCAAATTTTAACAAAATGTCCGATGACGTTCGAACTTTCATCCATAACTCGTCTTTTGATTTTCACCGGAAGTTCAAACATACACTGAACGAAAGAGCAATCTTTCTTCTAATGAGTAGTAAAGTTTCAACTTGATCAAATGAGAAACTTCGACGGACGAGTGTTTAGAAGAGACCAACCCGAGTCGCGAAATGCAAACTCCGTCGAGCCACCGCGAGTCGGTAGTGGCGGAGGGTGGTTTTTTTACGTAATCGGCTTGTATGTTCTCAGCGGAAATAAGACGGATTAACACAAAACTACACGACACATGTTCTTGAAACCTTCTGCTTCATAAACAACTTTCATTCTTGTTTTTATTCACAATATTTTGTGGATTGTCCACAATTAGCCATGAAAGTAAAGTGGTATTGCCGAGTGCATTTTGGCTAGTACTGTAGTAGCGCAAAGATTTGATACAAATTACCACGGAATCCTACCACTAGTTTAAAAAAATTAGACAACTCAGAAAGACTTTCATCTTTCATGTTACATTGGTATTTTGTGTTATTGATATGTGCGAATCCTAGAAAAAGTGGATTCTATCGAACCGACGGCCACTTCCGGTCTGATGAAATTTCTTCGAACATCGCGTGCGGCGTCTATTTAGCACTCGCTGAAGGTCCCGAGTTCTACAATACTTTCCCAATATGTGCAAAATATTGCAATAAATATCTACCTAAATGATTGTTCTAGCATAAACTGAAACAAAACCCCCAATAAACTAACCTATTTAAGCTGATTTGTCTGTCAAAATCGCATCTGCGCCGTCACGCTCTTAGTCTTACTCGCCATTGTCACTTGTGTGATTTTGACGGTCATGCTATTTACCGAAATGCCAAAATGGCGCTAATGTCTTCGAAATGGCTTCGAAATGAGCATATATATCGTTATCCCCTTCTTGAATATGATATATTTAAGCTATTCTAATTAAACCAGAACTATATTTGACCAAATTACGTTAGAAACAGCACCATTTTGAAATAGACATGCGGTCGCCATTTCGATCCAGCGCCAAATGGTAAATAGCAAAATCGGACATGGATATCCAGCTGTTTTTTCTGAAGTTCAGCATTCAGGGACTCATCAAAGAGCAGCACCAGAGAATCAGAAGACCGGACCTTTGCCTTGAGCATGTCTAAGAAATGTGGCCCCAGACCAAAAGTTGTCAAGTACCGGGCTTTGCTTTTACTCAAGGCAAACTTGGAGGCGATGACACTGTCGGGAAACATGCGACGGAACAGCTCGTTCATTCCTTTGGTACTGGAGAATGAGAAGTGGGAGATGACCATTTTCAAAGTACATAAAATTTCTGCTTTCAGTGTGTCCTCTGTTGTCAAGAAAGTGTCAATCCCAGTAGATCTACTGCCACTGCCAGTGGGTGCAGGCCTAGTTTCGACCGGCGTAGCAGCGCCAGCTGGAACCACCACCTTTGAAGCACTGTCTCAGCATTTTTTGCAGTTTGAACAAAATCTGATATTCGTGTTTGACGTTTGCTCTTATCTTCTTGGTGTTTTTTAGCACGCGCCTGGTGCGCGACACCTTTCATGTGGCTTTTCAACGCTGCCGCTCTCATGTTGGATACATCAAAGTCTTTTTCACAAAATCGGCACTTTGCCATCCCATCCACTCTTGCTCACATGACCCACTCACGGTATTCAGGGACTCCTGTCCAAGAGTCTTGAAAGCGACACTTTCCAGGCATGATGATAATCTGATTCTCAAAGAAACACTGCACTACAAACAAAACAATCTCTTTTCACTCTGTCCTCGTTTGAACCAACTGACCGGACAGGCGTGGAAATGAAACGAGGTCACCTAGCCAAAGAACTCTTTCATTTTTGTCTCTTCTTAAATGCCATGCTTTCCATGACCTACATCCCGTCTCTTCGTTGCGATTGGAGTCATCGACGTGGGAGAAGAGGGGGGGAGAGAGAGACAGAGGAAAGACTACCGAGCCGAAGCATGACGTGTGAAAACCACAGGAGGGCCACGAGTCGGAGATGAAGGAGAGGAAAGGAGAGAAAGAGGAGAAGAGAGGGAGGAGAAGGAAGACACTAGGCGGAGCCGACGGGAGAATCCAGCGTCGGTCGAGCAGGGAGAGGCCGACTGTCCGTTGGCCAGGCCGGAGCAACCCTTCCCCACGACACACTGTGTCATTCCCACCACACTGCCTTTGTCCAGCTACTTGCTGGCACTCCCACTCTGACATCACTGTTGCCTGTCCCACACTGCCTGGTGTCCAGCCCTTTCTTGCATTCCCACAAGGACTCACTGTTCCTGTCCCCACTATCACTTATTATTTACTGCCTTTGTCCAGCACTTCTGGCATTCCCATCTTACATCACTTGCCATGTCCCCACTGCCTTTGTTCCAGCACTTGCTGGCCACTCCCCACTGACAATCACTGTGTCCATGTCCACACTGCCCTTTGTCCAGCACTTGCTGTCCCTTAGTCCCACACTCGTACATCACTGGGGGGGGGGAGGGTCCATTTCCCACCCTGTTCTAGAGCCTTGATCGCAGCCTTTGCTGGCACTCCCACACTGCCTTTGTCCANNNCTTTCTTATGGCTAGCTGTCTTGCTGCAGTCTTTGACTGCTGGCCTTTCTCTTGGCAAGTTGTCTTGCTGCAGTCCCTGGCTGCTGGCCTTTCTCTTGGCAAGTTGTGTTGCTGCAGTCTTTTACTGCTGGCCTTTCTTATGGCTAGCTGTCTTGCTGCAGTCTTTGACTGCTGGCCTTTCTCTTGGCAAGTTGTCTTGCTGCAGTCCCTGGCTGCTGGCCTTTCTCTTGGCAAGTTGTCCTGCTGCAGACCCTGGCTGCTGGCCTTTTTCTTGGCAGGCTGTCTTGCTGCAGTCTTTGACTGCTGGACTTTTTCTTGGCAGGCTGTCTTGCTGCAGGTTTTTGGCTGCTGGCCTTTCTCTTGGCAAGCTGTCTTGCTGCAGTCTTTGATTGCTGGCCTTTCTCTTGACAAGCTGTCTTGCTGCAGTTCCTGGCTGCTGGCCTTTCTCTTGGCAAGCTGTCCTGCTGCAGTCCCTGGCTGCTGGCCTTTCCCTTGGCAAGCTGTCTTGCTGCAGTCCCAGGCTGCAGGCTTTTCTCGTGGCTAATGCTCTTGCTGCAGTCGTTGCAAATACAGTTTTGTTGCCGCGTTTCTGCACAACACGTGGCCACAGATTGAGGCGCCGTCACGCGTGGATGAATGTCTGTGACCTTGAAGCTCTGCATTGTTTATATGTTGGAGGGCGCCGAGGAGCGGATGGAAAGGCACTATATGAAATCAAACACATGTAATTTGAGACGATATTCTAGGTATTGGAAGAAGTTGATGTCACGGTTTTTATAAAGTTATCGCCAGAGAAGAATTTATAGTGAACTGTTTCTGGTGGAGAGCACACGTTGCCAAATCGGGCAATAAATAGCAAGCTATTTTACATTTTGAGGTCACATCGCTTTGCAACTTGACATTTGCAGCGGCGAGCTTTCTCAGGTGAGCGATTCGAACAAGCACGGCATTTGTCGTTTGAAATTTAAATTCTGTTAACCCCACTTTTCTGTCCGACCTTTTATTTTAACACCGACACAGCAAGAAAAGGTTATGATTTTTATAATTCAGCCTCCTTTTCAAGAAAGCACATCCAACAACACGAAAGTTTACGAAATCTCGAAGACATAATGACTATTTCGAGGGATGGGGGTGGGGATGGGGATGGGGGTGGGGGTGGGGGATGGGGGTGGGGATGGGGGGGGGGTGCTACTGAAGGAAACTCGCTTTACTCAGGATGCACTGACAGACAGGGAGGAAATTTCATCTCGAGGCGGGACTGTTGACAGCGGTGTCTTCTCCTTGCGGATCTGACTTCCAGTCTGTGTCTTCTCCTTGCGGATCTGACTTCCAGTCTTTGTCCTCTCCTTGCGGATCTGACTTCCAGTCTTTGTCCTCTCCTTGCGGATCTGACTTCCAGTCTTTGTCCTCTCCTTGCGGATCTGACTTCCAGTCTGTGTCTCCTTCATCTCTCGACTTCCACCATTTTTCATCTTTCCACTTCCCTCATCCCCTGCCCATCGCCCCATCCAGTTCCTAGTGCAAAGATGCCAAGTATTTGGAGAATGTGGAGGTGACACCTCGCTCTTCCTTATCTGTCCACTCGCCAAGACCTTCAACCGGTGCAGGCTTACATTAGTGGCGAGGAATTTTCTTTATCTGGGCGTTGCGTTAATTGATCTGTCGTCATCTGGATCGAAGTGACAGGTAGTCAAGTTGGTGGATCATCAGCATCCGTTATCGACGGCGGGGCGGACTGCCCATGCATCGTCCACGTACAGGCTGACCCAACTCCCGTTGGACTTAGGTGTTCCATTTTGCCTGACAGGCATGATGAGTTTATAAGGACTTCGCCCTCCCCACGACTTTCTTTGGGCAGACTGACGTCTGGCGTGAGGCAGGCAGGATTCACCATGGACCTCGTGTGGGCAGGTCAGTCGCGCTTTAGATTCTTTTTCAAATATTCAAATTGGTTTTTTGAACTCTAATACATTATTTTTGTGTATCTTAATGTGCTTAGATAAAGCTGTGTAATAACGTCGACGCATTATTTAGCGAAATCGCCTTTCATGGGTAGTTCATCAGTAGCACCAAAAACGTTCACACCGTTTTATGTAGAGATATATATGTATCTTCTGTACTCTATGTTTTGAACTTTGTATACCAAGATGCTTTAAGATGACTTCAGAGTGTATCCCATCAAGTTATTTTGTGTAACTAAACATATGAAATTGTATCGAAACAAGCTTGATTATTTTTTACATCCCTCATCCCCATCCTCCACCACCAAGAATGTAGTTACAAGTCAGTTCTGAACATTTCGATTATTTAGGTTTCAACTGTGTTTCATCATTCACTCGATTAAAAATGAAAATAAAAGATACACGTTTTTTGGGAGTGGTGGGTGGGGTGGTGGTGGTGTTTGGGGTGGTGGGGGTGGGGGTCGGATAAAGTCATATGACATTTTGCATTACTTATCTGACAGTACGCAAGGTGATCTTTTAAAACGTTTATTCTTAACCAAGATCAGATCTTACTCTTTTTTTTCAAAAGAGAGAAGAAAGTGAAAAGCATAGTGTCATTCTGTCCGAAGCCTTCAATTCGAGAAAGCCAGTGTCATGAAACTCTCTGAAGAAAGCCAAACAGCGTTCCCAAAGCTCAAATAGAAAGTCCAGAGAGTCCAGGGTGAAGTAGCTGAGTCCAGGGTGAAGTAGCTGAGTCCAGGGCGAAGTAGCTGAGTCCAGGGTGAAGTAGCTGAGTCCAGGGTGAAGTAGCTGAGTCCAGGGTGAAGTAGCTGAGTCCAGGGTGAAGTAGCTGAGTCCAGGGTGAAGTAGCTGAGTCCAGGGTGAAGTAGCTGAGTCCCGGGTGAAGTTGCTGAGTCTAGGGTGAAGTTGCTGAGTCTAGGGTGAAGTAGCTGAGTCAAGGGTGAAGCAGTTGAGTCCCGGGTGAAGTAGCTGAGTCCAGGGTGAAGTAGTTGAGTCCAGGGTGAAGTAGCTGAGTCCAGGGCGAAGTAGCTGAGTCCAGGGTGAAGTAGCTGAGTCCAGGGTGAAGTAGGTGAGTCCAGGGTGAAGTAGCTGAGTCCAGGGTGAAGTAGCTCTGTCCAGGGTGAAGTAGCTCAGTCCAGGGTGAAGTAGCTGAGCCCAGGGTGAAGTAGCTGAGTCCAGGATGAAGTAGCTGAGTCCAGGGTGAAGTAGCTGAGTCCCGGGTGAAGTAGCTGAGTCCAGGGTGAAGTAGCTGAGTCCAGGGTGAAGTAGGTGAGTCCAGGGTGAAGTAGGTGAGTCCAGGGTGAAGTAGCTGAGTCCAGGGTGAAGAGTCCAGGGTGAAGTAGCGGAGTCCAGGGTGAAATAGCTGAGTCCAGGGTGAAGTAGCTGAGTCCAGGGTGAAGTAGCTGAGTCCAGGGTGAAGTAGCGGAGTCCAGGGTGAAGTAGCTGAGTCCAGGGTGAAGTAGCTGAGTCCAGGGTGAAGAGTCCAGGGTGAAATAGCTGAGTCCAGGGTGAAGTAGCGGAGTCCAGGGTGAAGTAGCTGAGTCCAGGGTGATGTAGCTGAGTCCAGCGTGAAGTAGCTGAGTCCAGGGTGAAGTAGCTGTCCAGGGTGAAGTAGCTGAGTCCAGGGTGAAATAGCTGAGTCCAGGGTGAAGTAGCTGAGTGCAGGGTGAAGTAGCTGAGTCCAGGGTGAAGTAGCTGAGTCCAGGGTGAAGTAGCTGAGTCCAGGGTGAAGTAGCAGAGTCCAGGGTGAAGTAGCTGAGTCCAGGGTGACGTAGCTGAGTCCAGGGTGAAGTAGGTGAGTCCAGGGTGAAGTAGCTGAGTCCAGGGTGAAGTAGCTGAGTCCAGGGTGAAGTAGCTGAGGCACTTTTGCAGTCTGGTTAACAGAGGGGGGTTGGAGCCTGCCTATGGTGACATGACATTTTAACCATATTCGGTAGATAAAACAATGACGTAACGCATGTAGCTAGGATTTTCAAACATTCCACTTAGAAAGAGCTTTCAAACTGAGTTTAGTGGGTCACTGCGTCACCTGTCTGCATTGCTTTATATTATTATGCGTTGGATAAGCAGGGCACCCGCTGGCAATGACCAAATAGACATTGACGCGTGATTAAATGACTTGTTTGCTTTTCCCCTAAATGTGCCCCACCCAACCACAAAACAGATATAGTGGAAGCACTTCCCCCGTCACAACCCAAGTACGTTCCATTCTACGTGGACATATTTACACACAGTGAAAACGCGCATCTCCCTCACCACTGGTGCAGAATTGCGTCATGTCTGGTCGTGTGCTGCAGCGGCGCCAACCCTGCATGGCTGCATGAGATGCGGCGATGTAACTTCACGCAGTCAGAGTTCGAGTTGCCTCTGTCACTCTAAGCACACACGGGGGTCATTCTAGAGGTTTGCTCACTTCCTCATCGACTGTCGTGCAAATCACATCAGTTTTCCCGCTGGTCAGGCTTTCAAGTACACACACTCTACCACAGCTCCACTCGTAACATTTTCACACCAGCAGTGCCCACAATGTCCGAGAGATGGCAGAGCACCGTAACAACAAAACATGGTCACGTGATGGCCTGGAGGCGTGGTGCTGCCTGGTCTTATGCCATATCCGGTTTCTGAAGCTCTGGGTCCTGAGGCAGCGCTACGTCTAAAACATGGGATTTGCCATGAAGCCAGGAACTCCAACAACTCCAACCATTCCGATAATTTTATTGTTCTTTTGTCATTGGGAATCCAGCGGTCTGTCCTTGACCAACGTAAACACGCAGTGTGGAGTCTCTTGCGTGTGGAGGCAGGCAGCAACGCTTCCATTCAGCTACATTATATCGGCTGCCTGAGGCAATAGTTTGGCCTTTGTCTTGCACGAGCTGCCTACCACACATTTTAATGTCATATCTGCCACTTTCGCGGAAAGGAGCATGAGACAATTACTTATCATTAATAGGTAAGTAGATAAATAGGTAAACAAATGGATAGATAGACAGTTAGACAGACAAAGAGACGGACAGAAAGACAGACAGACAGACAGACAGACAGACAGACAGACCAACCGACCGACAAACAGACCAACAGACAGACACTGAAAAGAAGAGTAAAAGACAAGCAACCGACTGTTTCTTTCATGAGCAAGTCTGGCCCTGAAGAGGGCCGTTTGGGGGTTGTACTGCCGCCGATGCGGGTAATCACCGCTACAGGATGGAGAGGCAGCGGGTTGGCAGGGGCGTGCAGCGATGCTCTGTATTTCTTTACGGCAAGCTTTCGAAGCTGAGGCTTCTTCATCAGGCCAAAGTAACAAGGCTGGCTGTGG
>JAWQFJ010001838.1:32500-35000 GCA_034096865.1 Theodoxus fluviatilis | reverse complement strand
ATCTCTTTCTACTGAAAGTCTCTCTATCTCTTTCTACTGAAAGTCTCTCTATCCCTTTCTACTGAAAGTCTCTCTATCTCTTTCTACTGAAAGTCTCTCTATCACTTTCTACTGAAAGTCTCTCTATCACTTTCTACTGAAAGTCTCTCTATCTCTTTCTACTGAAAGTCTCTCTATCTCTTTCTACTGAAAGTCTCTCTGTCACTTTCTACTGAAAGTCTCTGTATCTCTTTCTACTGAAAGTCTCTGTATCTCTTTCTACTGAAAGTGTCTCTATCCCTTTCTACTGAAAGTGTCTCTATCTCTTTCTACTGAAAGTCTGTGTATCCCTTTCTACTGAAAGTCTCTCTATCTCTTTCTACTGAAAGTCTCTCTATCTCTTTCTACTGAAAGTCTCCCTATCTCTTTCTACTGAAAGTGTCTCTATCTCTTTCTACTGAAAGTCTCTCTATCTCTTTCTACTGAAAGTCTCCCTATCTCTTTCTACTGAAAGTCTGTGTATCCCTTTCTACTTAAAGTCTCCCTATCCCTTTCTACTGAAAGTCTGTGTATCCCTTTCTACTGAAAGTCTCTCTATCACTTTCTACTGAAAGTCTCTCTATCTCTTTCTACTGAAAGTCTCTCTATCACTTTCTACTGAAAGTGTCTCTATCCCTTTCTACTGAAAGTGTCTCTATCTCTTTCTACTGAAAGTCTGTGTATCCCTTTCTACTGAAAGTCTCTCTATCCCTTTCTACTGAAAGTCTCCCTATCCCTTTCTACTGAAAGTGTCTCTATCTCTTTCTACTGAAAGTGTCTCTATCTCTTTCTACTGAAAGTCTCTCTATCTCTTTCTACTGAAAGTCTCTCTATCTCTTTCTACTGAAAGTCTCTCTATCTCTTTCTACTGAAAGTCTCTCTATCCCTTTCTACTGAAAGTCTCCCTATCCCTTTCTACTGAAAGTCTCCCTATCCCTTTCTACTGAAAGTGTCTCTATCTCTTTCTACTGAAAGTGTCTCTATCTCTTTCTACTGAAAGTCTCTCTATCTCTTTCTACTGAAAGTCTCTCTATCTCTTTCTACTGAAAGTCTCCCTATCCCTTTCTACTGAAAGTCTCCCAATCTCTTTCTACTGAAAGTGTCTCTATCTCTTTCTACTGAAAGTCTCCCTATCTCTTTCTACTGAAAGTCTATCTCTTTCTACTGAAAGTCTCCCTATCCCTTTCTACTGAAAGTCTCCCTATCTCTTTCTACTGAAAGTGTCTCTATCTCTTTCTACTGAAAGTCTCCCTATCTCTTTCTACTGAAAGTATATCTCTTTCTACTGAAAGTCTCTCTATCTCTTTCTACTGAAAGTTTCTCTATCTCTTTCTACTGAAAGTCTCTCTATCTCTTTCTACTGAAAGTCTCTCTATCTCTTTCTACCGAAAGTCTCTCTATCTCTTTCTACTGAAAGTCTCCCTGTCCCTTTCTACTGAAAGTCTCTCTATCTCTTTCTACTGAAAGTCTCTCTATCTCTTTCTACTGAAAGTCTGTGAATCCCTTTCTACTGAAAGTGTCTCTATCCCTTTCTACTGAAAGTGTCTCTATCCCTTTCTACTGAAAGTGTCTCTATCCCCTTCTACTGAAAGTCTCTCTATCCCTTTCTACTGAATATCTGTGTATCCCTTTCTACTGAAAGTCTCTCTATCCCTTTCTACTGAAATTCTGTGTATCCCTTTCTACTGAAAGTCTATCTATCTCTTTCTACTGAAAGTCTGTGTATCCCTTCTACTGAAAGTGTCTCTATCCCTTTCTATTGAATGTGTGTGTATCTCTTTCTACTGAAAGTCTCTCTATCCCTTTCTACTGAAATTCTGTGTATCCCTTTCTACTGAGAGTCTCTCTATCCCTTTCTACTGAAAGTCTCTCTATCCCTTTCTACTGAAAGTCTCTCTATCCCTTTCTACTGAAAGTCTGTGTATCCCTTTCTACTGAAAGTGTCTCTATCCCTTTCTACTGAAAGTCTCTGTATCCCTTTCTACTGAAAGTCTGTGTATCCCTTTCTACTGAAAGTGTCTCTATCCCTTTCTACTGAAAGTCTGTGTATCCCTTTCTACTGAAAGTGTCTCTATCCCTTTCGTCTGAAAGTCTCTGTATCCCTTTCTGCTGAAAGTCTGTGTATCTCTTTCTACTGAAAGTCTGTGTATCCCTTTCTACTGAAAGTCTGTGTATCCCTTTCTACTGAAAGTGTCTCTATCCCTTTCTACTGAAAGTCTCTGTATCCCTTTCTACTGAAAGTCTCTCTATCTCTTTCTACTGAAAGTCTCCCTATCCCTTTCTACTGAAAGTGTCTCTATCCCTTTCTACTGAAACTCTCTCTATCTCTTTCTACTGAAAGTGTCTCTATCCCTTTCTACTGAAAGTCTCTGTATCCCTTTCTACTGAAAGTATGTGTATCCCTTTCTACTGAAAGTGTCTCTATCCCTTTCTACTGAAAGTCTCCCTATCTCTTTCTGCTGAAAGTCTCTCTATCTCTTTC
>JAWQFJ010001838.1:25000-27500 GCA_034096865.1 Theodoxus fluviatilis | reverse complement strand
ACACTTTCAGTAGAAAGGGATAGAGACACTTTCAGTAGAAAGGGATTCACAGACTTTCAGTAGAAAGAGATAGAGAGACTTTCAGTAGAAAGAGATAGAGAGACTTTCAGTAGAAAGGGACAGGGAGACTTTCAGTAGAAAGAGATAGAGAGACTTTCGGTAGAAAGAGATAGAGAGACTTTCAGTAGAAAGAGATAGAGAGACTTTCAGTAGAAAGAGATAGAGAAACTTTCAGTAGAAAGAGATAGAGAGACTTTCAGTAGAAAGAGATATACTTTCAGTAGAAAGAGATAGGGAGACTTTCAGTAGAAAGAGATAGAGACACTTTCAGTAGAAAGAGATAGGGAGACTTTCAGTAGAAAGGGATAGGGAGACTTTCAGTAGAAAGAGATAGACTTTCAGTAGAAAGAGATAGGGAGACTTTCAGTAGAAAGAGATAGAGACACTTTCAGTAGAAAGAGATTGGGAGACTTTCAGTAGAAAGGGATAGGGAGACTTTCAGTAGAAAGAGATAGAGAGACTTTCAGTAGAAAGAGATAGAGAGACTTTCAGTAGAAAGAGATAGAGACACTTTCAGTAGAAAGAGATAGAGACACTTTCAGTAGAAAGGGATAGGGAGACTTTCAGTAGAAAGGGATAGGGAGACTTTCAGTAGAAAGGGATAGAGAGACTTTCAGTAGAAAGAGATAGAGAGACTTTCAGTAGAAAGAGATAGAGAGACTTTCAGTAGAAAGAGATAGAGAGACTTTCAGTAGAAAGAGATAGAGACACTTTCAGTAGAAAGAGATAGAGACACTTTCAGTAGAAAGGGATAGGGAGACTTTCAGTAGAAAGGGATAGAGAGACTTTCAGTAGAAAGGGATACACAGACTTTCAGTAGAAAGAGATAGAGACACTTTCAGTAGAAAGGGATAGAGACACTTTCAGTAGAAAGTGATAGAGAGACTTTCAGTAGAAAGAGATAGAGAGACTTTCAGTAGAAAGTGATAGAGAGACTTTCAGTAGAAAGGGATACACAGACTTTCAGTAGAAAGGGATAGGGAGACTTTAAGTAGAAAGGGATACACAGACTTTCAGTAGAAAGAGATAGGGAGACTTTCAGTAGAAAGAGATAGAGAGACTTTCAGTAGAAAGAGATAGAGACACTTTCAGTAGAAAGAGATAGGGAGACTTTCAGTAGAAAGAGATAGAGAGACTTTCAGTAGAAAGAGATAGAGAGACTTTCAGTAGAAAGGGATACACAGACTTTCAGTAGAAAGAGATAGAGACACTTTCAGTAGAAAGGGATAGAGACACTTTCAGTAGAAAGAGATACAGAGACTTTCAGTAGAAAGAGATACAGAGACTTTCAGTAGAAAGTGACAGAGAGACTTTCAGTAGAAAGAGATAGAGAGACTTTCAGTAGAAAGAGATAGAGAGACTTTCAGTAGAAAGTGATAGAGAGACTTTCAGTAGAAAGTGATAGAGAGACTTTCAGTAGAAAGAGATAGAGAGACTTTCAGTAGAAAGGGATAGAGAGACTTTCAGTAGAAAGAGATAGAGAGACTTTCAGTAGAAAGAGATAGAGAGACTTTCAGTAGAAAGAGATAGAGAGACTTTCAGTAGAAAGAGATACAGAGACTTTCAGTAGAAAGGGATAGAGACACTTTCAGTAGAAAGGGATACAGAGACTTTCAGTAGAAAGGGATAGGGAGACTTTCAGTAGAAAGGGATAGAGACACTTTCAGTAGAAAGAGATAGGGAGACTTTCAGTAGAAAGAGATAGAGAGACTTTCAGTACAAAGGGATAGAGAGAGTTTCAGTAGAAAGAGATAGAGAGACTTTCAGTAGAAAGGGATAGGGAGACTTTCAGTAGAAAGAGATAGAGAGACTTTCAGTAGAAAGTGATAGAGAGACTTTCAGTAGAAAGAGATAGAGACACTTTCAGTAGAAAGAGATAGAGACACTTTCATTAGAAAGGGATACACAGACTTTCAGTAGAAAGAGATAGAGAGACTTTCAGTAGAAAGGGATAGGGAGACTTTCAGTAGAAAGGGATAGAGAGACTTTCAGTAGAAAGGGATACACAGACTTTCAATAGAAATGGATACACAGACTTTCAGTAGGGATAGAGAGACTCTCATTAGAAAGGGATACACAGACTTTCAGTAGAACGTGATAGGGATACTTTCAGTAGAAAGAGGATACACACTTTCAGTAGAAAGGGATACAGAGACGTTTAGTAGAAAGGGATACACACTTTCAGTAGAAGGGATACACAGACTTTCAGTAGAAAGGGATACACATTTTCAGTAGAAGGGATACACAGACTTTCAGTAGAAAGGGATACACAGACTTTCAGTAGAAAGGGATAGGGAGACTTTCAGTAGAAAGGGATACACAGACTTTCAGTAGAAAGGGATAGAGACACTTTCAGTAGAAGGGATACACAGACTTTCAGTAGAAAGAGATAGAGAGACTTTCAGTAGAAAGGGATAGAGAGACTCTCAGTAGAAAGGGA
>JAWQFJ010001838.1:0-20000 GCA_034096865.1 Theodoxus fluviatilis | reverse complement strand
TGACAGAGGCAACTCGAACTCTGACTGCGTGAAGTTACATCGCCGCATCTCATGCAGCCATGCAGGGTTGGCGCCGCTGCAGCACACGACCAGACATGACGCAATTCTGCACCAGTGGTGAGGGAGATGCGCGTTTTCACTGTGTGTAAATATGTCCACGTAGAATGGAACGTACTTGGGTTGTGACGGGGGAAGTGCTTCCACTATATCTGTTTTGTGGTTGGGTGGGGCACATTTAGGGGAAAAGCAAACAAGTCATTTAATCACGCGTCAATGTCTATTTGGTCATTGCCAGCGGGTGCCCTGCTTATCCAACGCATAATAATATAAAGCAATGCAGACAGGTGACGCAGTGACCCACTAAACTCAGTTTGAAAGCTCTTTCTAAGTGGAATGTTTGAAAATCCTAGCTACATGCGTTACGTCATTGTTTTATCTACCGAATATGGTTAAAATGTCATGTCACCATAGGCAGGCTCCAACCCCCCTCTGTTAACCAGACTGCAAAAGTGCCTCAGCTACTTCACCCTGGACTCAGCTACTTCACCCTGGACTCAGCTACTTCACCCTGGACTCACCTACTTCACCCTGGACTCAGCTACGTCACCCTGGACTCAGCTACTTCACCCTGGACTCTGCTACTTCACCCTGGACTCAGCTACTTCACCCTGGACTCAGCTACTTCACCCTGGACTCAGCTACTTCACCCTGCACTCAGCTACTTCACCCTGGACTCAGCTATTTCACCCTGGACTCAGCTACTTCACCCTGGACAGCTACTTCACCCTGGACTCAGCTACTTCACGCTGGACTCAGCTACATCACCCTGGACTCAGCTACTTCACCCTGGACTCCGCTACTTCACCCTGGACTCAGCTATTTCACCCTGGACTCTTCACCCTGGACTCAGCTACTTCACCCTGGACTCAGCTACTTCACCCTGGACTCCGCTACTTCACCCTGGACTCAGCTACTTCACCCTGGACTCAGCTACTTCACCCTGGACTCAGCTATTTCACCCTGGACTCCGCTACTTCACCCTGGACTCTTCACCCTGGACTCAGCTACTTCACCCTGGACTCACCTACTTCACCCTGGACTCACCTACTTCACCCTGGACTCAGCTACTTCACCCTGGACTCAGCTACTTCACCCGGGACTCAGCTACTTCACCCTGGACTCAGCTACTTCATCCTGGACTCAGCTACTTCACCCTGGGCTCAGCTACTTCACCCTGGACTGAGCTACTTCACCCTGGACAGAGCTACTTCACCCTGGACTCAGCTACTTCACCCTGGACTCACCTACTTCACCCTGGACTCAGCTACTTCACCCTGGACTCAGCTACTTCGCCCTGGACTCAGCTACTTCACCCTGGACTCAACTACTTCACCCTGGACTCAGCTACTTCACCCGGGACTCAACTGCTTCACCCTTGACTCAGCTACTTCACCCTAGACTCAGCAACTTCACCCTAGACTCAGCAACTTCACCCGGGACTCAGCTACTTCACCCTGGACTCAGCTACTTCACCCTGGACTCAGCTACTTCACCCTGGACTCAGCTACTTCACCCTGGACTCAGCTACTTCACCCTGGACTCAGCTACTTCACCCTGGACTCAGCTACTTCGCCCTGGACTCAGCTACTTCACCCTGGACTCAGCTACTTCACCCTGGACTCTCTGGACTTTCTATTTGAGCTTTGGGAACGCTGTTTGGCTTTCTTCAGAGAGTTTCATGACACTGGCTTTCTCGAATTGAAGGCTTCGGACAGAATGACACTATGCTTTTCACTTTCTTCTCTCTTTTGAAAAAAAAGAGTAAGATCTGATCTTGGTTAAGAATAAACGTTTTAAAAGATCACCTTGCGTACTGTCAGATAAGTAATGCAAAATGTCATATGACTTTATCCGACCCCCACCCCCACCACCCCAAACACCACCACCACCCCACCCACCACTCCCAAAAAACGTGTATCTTTTATTTTCATTTTTAATCGAGTGAATGATGAAACACAGTTGAAACCTAAATAATCGAAATGTTCAGAACTGACTTGTAACTACATTCTTGGTGGTGGAGGATGGGGATGAGGGATGTAAAAAATAATCAAGCTTGTTTCGATACAATTTCATATGTTTAGTTACACAAAATAACTTGATGGGATACACTCTGAAGTCATCTTAAAGCATCTTGGTATACAAAGTTCAAAACATAGAGTACAGAAGATACATATATATCTCTACATAAAACGGTGTGAACGTTTTTGGTGCTACTGATGAACTACCCATGAAAGGCGATTTCGCTAAATAATGCGTCGACGTTATTACACAGCTTTATCTAAGCACATTAAGATACACAAAAATAATGTATTAGAGTTCAAAAAACCAATTTGAATATTTGAAAAAGAATCTAAAGCGCGACTGACCTGCCCACACGAGGTCCATGGTGAATCCTGCCTGCCTCACGCCAGACGTCAGTCTGCCCAAAGAAAGTCGTGGGGAGGGCGAAGTCCTTATAAACTCATCATGCCTGTCAGGCAAAATGGAACACCTAAGTCCAACGGGAGTTGGGTCAGCCTGTACGTGGACGATGCATGGGCAGTCCGCCCCGCCGTCGATAACGGATGCTGATGATCCACCAACTTGACTACCTGTCACTTCGATCCAGATGACGACAGATCAATTAACGCAACGCCCAGATAAAGAAAATTCCTCGCCACTAATGTAAGCCTGCACCGGTTGAAGGTCTTGGCGAGTGGACAGATAAGGAAGAGCGAGGTGTCACCTCCACATTCTCCAAATACTTGGCATCTTTGCACTAGGAACTGGATGGGGCGATGGGCAGGGGATGAGGGAAGTGGAAAGATGAAAAATGGTGGAAGTCGAGAGATGAAGGAGACACAGACTGGAAGTCAGATCCGCAAGGAGAGGACAAAGACTGGAAGTCAGATCCGCAAGGAGAGGACAAAGACTGGAAGTCAGATCCGCAAGGAGAGGACAAAGACTGGAAGTCAGATCCGCAAGGAGAAGACACAGACTGGAAGTCAGATCCGCAAGGAGAAGACACCGCTGTCAACAGTCCCGCCTCGAGATGAAATTTCCTCCCTGTCTGTCAGTGCATCCTGAGTAAAGCGAGTTTCCTTCAGTAGCACCCCCCCCCCATCCCCACCCCCATCCCCCACCCCCACCCCCATCCCCCACCCCCACCCCCATCCCTCGAAATAGTCATTATGTCTTCGAGATTTCGTAAACTTTCGTGTTGTTGGATGTGCTTTCTTGAAAAGGAGGCTGAATTATAAAAATCATAACCTTTTCTTGCTGTGTCGGTGTTAAAATAAAAGGTCGGACAGAAAAGTGGGGTTAACAGAATTTAAATTTCAAACGACAAATGCCGTGCTTGTTCGAATCGCTCACCTGAGAAAGCTCGCCGCTGCAAATGTCAAGTTGCAAAGCGATGTGACCTCAAAATGTAAAATAGCTTGCTATTTATTGCCCGATTTGGCAACGTGTGCTCTCCACCAGAAACAGTTCACTATAAATTCTTCTCTGGCGATAACTTTATAAAAACCGTGACATCAACTTCTTCCAATACCTAGAATATCGTCTCAAATTACATGTGTTTGATTTCATATAGTGCCTTTCCATCCGCTCCTCGGCGCCCTCCAACATATAAACAATGCAGAGCTTCAAGGTCACAGACATTCATCCACGCGTGACGGCGCCTCAATCTGTGGCCACGTGTTGTGCAGAAACGCGGCAACAAAACTGTATTTGCAACGACTGCAGCAAGAGCATTAGCCACGAGAAAAGCCTGCAGCCTGGGACTGCAGCAAGACAGCTTGCCAAGGGAAAGGCCAGCAGCCAGGGACTGCAGCAAGACAGCTTGCCAAGAGAAAGGCCAGCAGCCAGGGACTGCAGCAAGACAGCTTCCCAAGGGAAAGACCAGCAGCCAAAGCCTGCAGCAAGACAGCTTGCCAAGAGAAAGGCCAGCAGCCAAAGCCTGCAGCAAGACAGCCTGCCAAGAAAAAGATCAGCAGCCAAAGACTGCAGCAAGACAGCTTGCCAAGGGAAAGACTAGCAGCCAGGGACTGCAGCAAGAAAGCTTGCCAAGAGAAAATCCAGCAGCAAGGGACTGCAGCAAGAAAGCTTGCCAAGAGAAAGGCCAGCAGCCAGGGACTGCAGCAAGACAGCTTGCCAAGAGAAAGGCCAGCAGCCAGGGACTGCAGCAAGACAACTTGCCAAGAGAAAGGCCAGCAGCCAAAGACTGCAGCAAGACAGCTTGCCAAGAGAAAGGCCAGCAGCAAGGGACTGCAGCAAGACAGTTTGCCAAGAAAAAGGCCATTATCCAGGAACTGCAGCAAGACAGCTTGCCAAGAGAAAGGCCAGCAGTTAAAGACTGCAGCAAGACATCATGCCAAGAGAAAGACCAGCAGTCAAAGACTGCAGCAAGGCAGCTTGCCAAGAGAAAGGCCAGCAGCAAGGGACTGCAGCAAGACAGTTTGCCAAGAGAAAGGCCATCATCCAGGAATTGCAGCAAGACAGTTTGCCAAGAGAAAGGCCAGCAGTTAAAGACTGCAGCAAGACATCATGCCAAGAGAAAGACCAGCAGTCAAAGACTGCAGCAAGACAGCTTGCCAAGAGAAAGGCCAGCAGCCAGAGACTGCAGCAAGACAGCTTGCCAAGAGAAAGGCCAGCAGCAAGGGACTGCAGCAAGACATCTTGCCAAGAGAAAGGCCAGCAGCCAGGGACTGCAGCAAGACAGCTTGCCAAGAGAAAGACCAGCAGCCAAAGACTGCAGCAAGACAGCTTGCCAAGAGAAAGGCCAGCAGCCAGGGACTGCAGCAAGACAGCTTGCCAAGAGAAAGGCCAGCAGTTAAAGACTGCAGCAAGACATCATGCCAAGAGAAAGGCCAGCAGCCAAAGACTGCAGCAAGACAGCTTGCCAAGAGAAAGGCCAGCAGCCAGGGACTGCAGCAAGACAGCTTGCCAAGAGAAAGGCCAGCAGCCAGGGACTGCAGCAAGACAGCTTGCCAAGAGAAAGGCCAGCAGCCAGGGACTGCAGCAAGACAGCTTGCCAAGAGAAAGGCCAGGACTGCAGCAAAACAGCTTGCCAAGAGAAAGGCCAGCAGCCAGGGACTGCAGCAAAACAGCTTGCCAAGAGAAAGGCCAGCAGCCAGGGACTGCAGCAAGACAGCTTGCCAAGGGAAAGACCAGCAGCCAGAGACTGCAGCAAGACAGCTTGCCAAGAGAAAGGCCTGCAGCCAGGGACTGCAGCAAGACAGCTTGCCAAGAGAAAGGCCAGCAGCCAGGGACTGCAGCTGAGGACGGAGGAAGGGAAGGGAGACATCAAGCAGCACTGCATGCATTTCCCCCTGACATGCCTCGGCTGTGCTTCATTCCTGGTGCCTCCCTCCCTTTCTCAGCATCCACTGCTCAGCAACTGCACAGGGATAGGAATAGTAAAATGGCAAATGGAAAAATGTCTGCCGTTTTGAAAAACTTCGAAGCAATTTATTAAACGAGAGAGTACATTTTTTAATTTTTAGCTTTCTTTTGTAATCATGTACATGAAAACAATTACTTCAGATGCCCCCATAATTCCTTGAATCAACAGATGGAGGAGTTGAGTTGACCATGATGAAATTATCTGTTGGTTGCTGCGATGGAGTTAAATGTAGTTGTGCTTCCCTCTCCCTAACTGACAGCGGTTCCATGGAGAACCAGGGCGCTTCAGAACAAAAACTCCGGCTGTCCGTGCTTTGGTTTGGCATCCAGTCACTCTAGTCATCACATAGAAGCAGTGTAGCGATATCCAGTGTGAGTACAGGTACGTGTATGTGCTGCGTACAGTGTAGCGATATCCAGTGTGAGTACAGGTACGTGTATGTGCTGCGTACAGTGTAGCGATATCCAGTGTGTGTACAGGTACGTGTATGTAGCGATATCCAGTGTGAGTACAGGTACGTGTATGTAGCGATATCCAGTGTGTGTACAGGTACGTGTATGTAGCGATATCCAGTGTGAGTACAGGTACGTGTATGTAGCGATATCCAGTGTGTGTACAGGTACGTGTAGGTGCTGCGTACGATGGCTCGTTGTTTCTCATGCAACTTTCAGCTCCGTAGGGCTTCTGAATGCTTCACTCCGTGGCAAGAGTCAGCTTGCATTTGTTCTTTGCCTTCCTCGCCCCTTTCATCCACTGTGGCTTCTACGCCTGGCCTGTCGGGTGACAAATGAGTCAGTTATTGTGTTTGTGAGGAATGATTACAGTTATTGTGTTTGTGAGGAATGAATACAGTTATTGTGTTTGTGAGGAATGATTACAGTTATTGTGTTTGTGAGGATTATTACAGTTATTGTGTTTGTGAGGAATGATTACAACCTGCTGAAGATTTCTCCTACATGGACATTGCTGGGTAACATGAAATAGAAACTTGCTTTTCATTGGCGTTTGGCCTATTTCCAACCAAGCCTGGTTGCATAATTCCCACCTAGGAGTAACCCTGAGTGGGTGTGGGCGTAGTGGCTCCATACTTCAGGGCGGGCGACCTACGATGAGTTCTAGGCCGTCGGGTTGGAGTATTCCACTGGGAGTGGAGATGGTGATGGCAACGACAGTCAAGTCAGCTTGTCACTTGGTTTGGCGTGGAGTGTGTCTGAAGTCGAAACCAGCTACAAGATGATAAGAGTAAGGCGTTGTCAGACGTCAGGAATGGATGCTGCTGTACTAGCAACAGAAACCATTACAGGCAACGACAAGCACTCTGTATTGAAGTCAATACATCTACTGGTCGCTGAACAGTTTCCAAAAAGAGAGAAGGAAACAAAAACAAAGTTTCGGATCATGGAGCTTAATTCTCTCTTTTTGGAAACCGGGTAAAGGTAACTACTTCAACACATTTCGTTTTGCCTTTATTCAATGTTCCCGCGGTCATTGTATTTACTGCCTAACCAATGTAGTCAATACACTAACCACTACACGAACATACAACGTGCTTTCTCCTTCACGAAAGAGTGTTGGTTTCACGTTGGATACGCGTTGTGGCGACTTTGGTGACTGTTGATTTTTCCACGCACGCGTATCTACTGTTGACAAGCCAAAATTCGACAGCACACCTCTCCCGTCCAGACTTTTTTAAAATCTTCGAGCCTTTTCTGTCCTGCTTTCTGGTCTGCCACAACTTTAACGAAGCCTGATTAGTTCTTCATGGTTCCTATCACGTGGTGGTCTTCTGCACTCTGTCGGTTGTCTACATGTTGTATTGGGGGCGCGTTTGTGTGTGTGTGTGTGTGTGTGTGTGTGTGTGAGTGAGTGAGTGAGTGAGTGAGTGAGTGAGTGAGTGAGTGAGTGAGTGAGTGAGTGAGTGAGTGAGTGAGTGAGTGAGTGAGTGAGTGAGTGAGTGAGTGAGTGAGTGAGTGAGTGAGTGAGTGAGTGAGTGAGTGAGTGAGTGAGTGAGTGAGTGAGTGAGTGAGTGAGTGAGTGAGTGAGTGAGTGAGTGAGTGAGTGAGTGAGTGAGTGAGTGAGTGAGTGAGTGAGTGAGTGAGTGAGTGAGTGAGTGAGTGAGTGAGTGAGTGAGTGAGTGAGTGAGTGAGTGAGTGAGTGAGAGAAAGATAGAGAGAGAGAGAGAGAGAGAGAGAGAGAGAGAGAGAGAGAGAGAGAGAGAGAGAGAGAGAATATGAAAACGTGACATGGTTGTTTAAAAAGCACGAGTTGAAAGTTGTCAAAGAATGCATCTAAAATATATGTTTCAATGTGTAAATAGTCCTGGAAATGCTATATGGTCTTTTCTTGGAAAATGAGAGAAATGTTGCAGAGGCTTTCAGCATCAAATTACCAGCTGATAACATTTAAAGTTAGGTTATAAGTAGTCTCTGATAGGATTTGCACTTTGCCACGTGAAGTCGCTTCGTCACGTGACATGTGTTGTCGATTCTTTTTTAACGTGCGCGAAGGGCAGGTGGTGTAACCCCGTCCCCTACTTTGCAGTGACCTTTGTAGTGACCTTGCAATGACCTGTGCGGTGACCTGTACAGTGACGCATTTGTGGAGCTGTGACGTGGAGTGACACAGCAGGCGATGACGTAGAGGGGCGAGGGGCGAGGCAGGGCGTACCACACAGTCGCTAATGACGGGCAGGACTGGAGTCGCCGGTCATCCATTACCAGCCAGCCTCGGGTCCCACTTTGACGCGTCAGGGATGAGTGAGAGGGAGGTGATAGGGAGGGGAGGGCGGGTCGGCATGAGTAAGAAGGGGATGAGAGGAAGAGAAGAAGGAAGACGACAGGGCTGACTGGTGCAGGCAGGTGGGCGGGAAAATGAGAGGAAGGAACACGGGTGGAATAAGTATTGAAGCCTGGTGCGGCGGTATGTCAAGCAAACATCAATCTGCGAAGAATGGCCCTGAGCACGTGATGCTAGTCAATCCAGATATCGTACTTGCTGGTCCAGCGACACGACCAGAGCATATACTTTTGAAAGTGTGTCTAGTGATAAATCCATGTTAAAAACTCTCACCTAACGCGGCCAAAGTCAAGCTAAACAAAAATAGTTCCCCCATTTTTCGACCAAAAAAGTCTTACGGGTGGGACGAGAATTTCTCAGCGTGTTCGGACGGAACGAAACAGTCCAAAATTGAAGATGCATCCTCTGAAAGTACAACCGTCCTCTGTAGAATGTATCGAGGTCTATGCATGGGCGTCCTGACACAACACACACGCACACACGCACACTCCCCCCCCCCCCAAACACACACACGCACACACGTACACACAATCACACACACACACACACAGACACGCACACATACACACAGACACACATACACCCCCCCACACAAACACACAAACAAACACAAACACACAAACAACAAAGAAAAACACAAAAAGAAACAAACAAACAAACACACATACAAACAAACAAACACAAACACACACGCGTTTACACACACACACACACGAACAAACACAAACACACACACACACACACACACACAAAAACACACACACTCACATACACACACATACACACACATACACACACACATACACACACATACACACACACACACACACACAATTTTCCCCATGTCTTCAAGGCGGAGGCTTCTCTCTGTTGGAACTGGTGGGAAGGAACAGAGAGGGGGAAGGGAAAGGGGGAGGGGGAGGGAGGGGGGAAGGGAAAGGGGGAGTGGAAGGGAAGGGGAAGTGAGAAAGGGGGAGGGGGAGGGAGGGGGAAGTGAGAAAGGGGGAGGGGGAGGGAGGGGGAAGTGAGAAAGGGGGAGGGGGAGGGACGGGGAAGTGAGAAAGGGGGAGGGGGAGGGACGGGGAAGTGAGAAAGGGGGAGGGGGAGGGAGGGGGAAGTGAGAAAGGGGGAGGGGGAGGGAGGGGGAAGTGAGAAAGTGGGAGGGGGAGGGAGGGGGAAGTGAGAAAGGGGGAGGGGGAGGGAGGGGCCAGAAAAGAGAGAGGGGAGGGGAGGCCAGTTAGAGAGGGGCGCATGGAAGACTGGAAAGGGACGGATGGTGGACTGTGGCGAAGACATGGAAAGAGGCATGGAGGTGGACGAGGATGAGAATGGAAAGAGGCATGGAGGTGGACGCGGATGAGAATGGAAAGAGGCATGGAGGTGGACGAGGATGAGGATGGAAAGAGGCATGGAGGTGGACGAGGATGAGAATGGAAAGAGGCATGGAGGTGGACGCGGATGAGAATGGAAAGAGACGAGGAGTGCAAGACTCGTGGAGAGTGCAGACGAAAACTGGGACAGTCTGGACACTGAAGGAAGAGGGCCGAGAAGAAAGAAGGAAAAGGAATGATGACTCAATGGTGACCCACACTTCACTCCATGTTTGGAACCGGCAGTCGAGAATAATACGTCACTGTGCACAAAACGACAGCCCACCTATCCACAAGGATAAACCGAGAATGCTACATAGAACAAATCCAACAATATGGATTATGTCTTTGATATAATTTCGGTTTCCAAAAAAGGGTTTCAACTCACCCATCGAAAAGGTTAACCACAAAATAACCACATATGAAGAGTCCGACAATATAGAATCTGTCATTGATATTTCATTTTTTAAACCGACATAACCTACTCATCCACAAGGTTACCAGGGGATATACTAGCAGGTTGTTGGGAAGGTTCTGGCGGTTTCTAGAATTTTCTATGTGAGACTGTTTTGGCACATTTTAGAAAGTTAGTTTCTGTATGTATATAGAGGAAGGGTCCCAGTGCATATTGCATCAGAATTTCGTCAATCATCGTCAATTGCACAAGCAACTGATAATTATGGACTTGACAAAACCCCACATTCGTGGTCTCATGCTATGTGACTTCAAGGCGGGCCTGATTGCAGCCGCATCAAGTCGTCGCATCAACGGTGCATTTGGCCAGGGCACCGTGTCAGAACGCAGGCCAGGGCACCGTGTCAGAACGCAGGCCAGGGCATCGTGTCAGAACGTAGGCCAGGGCATCGTGTCAGAACGCAGGCCAGGGCACCGTATCTGAACGCAGGCCAGGGCATCGTGTCAGAACGCAACGCCCAGTTTTGGTTCGCTCGCTTCCGCTCAGGCCAGACTGACCTCGAGGACCTACCCCCCTCGTGCCGCCCATCCAAGGTCGGCGATGACTATCTGCGCCAGCTGGTGGAGGCAAATCCCCGCCGAACCACACGTGAACTGGCAGCGCTGCTGGGAGTTGACAACAGCGTGTCCATGACCATCTTCATGCTATGGGCAAGGTGTACAAGCCAACAGCTGGACAGACTCGCCGCCAGAAGCCAACAACTGTGCCCGAGGCACGCCCAGGAGCGGGTTTGAAAATAGGTAGTCGATCTTGGTCGCAAGATCATGCTTCGCAGTAAGAGCTAGCTAAAAAAAAAACTACCCAACGTGACGAACTATTGCGCATGCGTAGACGTCACGACAAGAGGTGAACTAGCCACATGTCAATGGCCGACGTGTTGCCGGTTCATTCAGAAAACGTTCTATTTCGAGATACTAGCAACCCATCCAAAGAAAATATAAGCCATGCACAGCATTAATTTATCAAAGGTGTATGTTGAATGCATTAATAGATCGTGAAACCTCCTACAGTTTACACATCGAATGCAGGTCAACGCAGCCACGCCGAACATTTGTCTCCAAGATGGCGGCGCGCACTGTACTCATGCTGTCCGCCATCTTGAATCTTAAAAGGAAGCACCTCTCAAGCTGCCTCGCTCAATCTACGCTCGTCTACGATTGGCTCGATAGCAAGCAAAGAATGAAACTGCCCATTCGGCGAGATCTGCGTAGATCTACCGAGATCTTCGCATTTTCAAACCCGGCCCAGTGAGATTCCTGCACGACAACGCACGTCCTCACACTGCAAGGGTGACGCGCCAGAAGCTGCTGAAGCTCGGCTGGGAGGTGCTGCCTCCCCCACCATGTTCACCAGACCTTGCTCCGTCCGACTGCCATCTATTCCTCTCGCTCAGCAACGCTCCGTCCCACTGCCATCTCTTCCTCTCGCTCAGCAACGCTCCGTCCCACTGCCATCTCTTCCTCTCGCTCAGCAACGCTCTGGCCGACCAGTGCTTCAACGATAAGGACGACCTGAATCAGTGGCTGACCAACTTCTTCGAGTCGAAACCTGCGCAGTTCTACAAGACCGGCCTCGCTGAACTGCCCATTCGATGGCGCAAGGTTATCACTAGTGATGGTCATTATATCATTGATTAAACATGCGTTGTTTTTTCAAAACCTCGGTCTGGTGGAAAGTTTTATAAACCGCCAGAACATTCTCAACATCCGGATACACAGGTACATATCGTCATTCTGGATTAGATCATTTCATTTTCAAAAAACGACACGGGCCACCCATCCACAAGCTTACACAGATGAAAAACCACTATGTCTTTCATATCATTTAATGTTTTACGAAATGCACACCCCGCTCAACCACAAAGGGTTAAAGAGACAAATACCACGTGGGGAAGAAGCCTGCATCATTGATTGTGTTTTTGTTTCCATTTTATTTTCATGTATGATCAATCCTTCCCATTATTATATGATTGTTAATCGCCCATTTTAGTTCAAATCAGCTCACAAGGAAGGACTTGTAGTTGATCATCGCTTGAGATGTAACTGGAAACGAAACAAAAGAAATTATTTCAGCAATGCCTTGTCGAAGTCCATGTTGAGCTTGATGTAAGTAAAATTAAGTGGCCTGCGTTTGTTTCACAGCTGCAGTTTACTCTATCCTGACCACATACTAACACTGGAATCACTTCACTGTGCATGTATAGTAAAACAAAAGGTGCTCTTTTTATATTGCGACTTTTTCACCCATTGATGGATGCTCAAACCGCACACATTTTCCCCCCGGTCAACAGGTTACCTCTTTGTATCACTCCAACACCATCTCAACTCCCTGAGGAGCATGCAACCAGGCTCCGGATGAACGCGCCAAAGTTAGCTTTCACAATTTTACAACTCAGCCCTCACAGGTACCCGTTTTACTCCTGAGTGGGGAGATGCAATGTGAGTAAAGCACCCTGCCCAAGGATGCAACTCTAGAATCCGCGCAGCTTCGAACGCCGCACCCGCTAGCAGCAAGCGACCGCAGGTCAAGGGCGCTGACCACTTGACCACAGAGCGATTTAGACTAGAGATTGAACATGTCGTCTGGAATAACATCAAAACCGTGCGTGATATTTGCGCGATGAGGTGAAATAAAATCATAGCAGCAAATGTCATTGCTGTCCTGAGTTTTCTAGGTAGAAGTTTTACGGAATAAATTCTCTCTCTCCCTCTCTCTCTCTCTTTCTCCCCCCCCCTCTCTCTCTCTCTCTCTCTCTCTTTCTCTCTCTCTCTCTCTCTCTCTCTCTCTCTCTCTCTCTCTCTCTCTCTCTCTCTCCCTCTCGCTCGCTATCGGTAATATTTGCAAAAGCAAAGCTAGCCCTTAGACGATCCCCAGGGATTGACAAAATTCCAGGGGACTACTGGAAATTGGCATTCTCCGTTCCTCACTGCCCTATTCAAAGTTGTGTTTGACAGTCAATATTTTGCTCATGACTGGAGGCAAACGGTGAATATTCCCCTTTACAAGTCATGGGATAGACTTAAACCCAGAAATTACAGGGGCATATCCTTATTGTGTACAATAAGTAAACATTTAATGTCTGTCCTAACAAGTCGCCTACGGAACTGGGCTGACTGGGAGAATAAGTTTTATCTCGAGCAGGCCGGCTTTCGATCAGATCACTCTATCACTGATCATGTGTTTACTCTTTATTCCATTATTATAAAACATGTTTTCTACGGTCGTGGAAAAGTATTTGCCGCGTTTGTTGATTATCAAAAAGCTTTTGACTCGGTGGATAGGGTATGCCTGTGGTCTGTTTTGAAGGAATTTGGCATCTCAACAAAATTTCTGGGAATGATCAAAACTGTTTATTCTCAAGTACAAGCATGTGTACGGTGGGACGGCATGCTGTCTGACATCTTTGATTGTTCTGTCGGCGTGAGACAGGGTGCCATCGAGTTCCCCATACTTTATATATATATAATGTATGTCGCAAATTATATACGAAAGAACGGTAAACATGTTGTGCAACTTCTCCCGGGCACTGCAGGAATACTCTCGCTTATGTTTGCTGATGACGTTGTTCTGTTGTAGGGCTAGATTATCAAATAGACAATCTTAGCAAGATTTCAGAGAAGCTAGGCCTCACTGTAAATAAACAGAAAAAGTGTATGGTATTTAGAAGAGGTAGATTTATTGTATGAGGAGAAAAATGGTCAATTGGCGATGTAGAATTGGAGGTAGTAAACAGTTATAAATAGTTGGGCTTCCTTTTTATAACAAAGCTGTTCATTACTGCTGCCCTGAAATCCCAAGTGGCAAAAGCCAAACAGAAAATGGTACAACTGTTATAGACTACAAACGATGAACACAACTGTCTTTCTTTTAAATGTTTGATGCCCAGGTACAATCGTCTGTAAACATGTATTTGGATCGGAAATATGGGGGCTAACTAGACGGTCCGTTATAGAGAGGGCGCACCTCTTGGCATGTAAATGATTTCTCAATCTGGACATAAAGTCTTCCAGTACAATGTGTTACGGTGAACTGGGAAGATATCCGCTACACATCAATGCTGTGGTCAAAGCAGTGAAATACTGGCTAAGGATAAGCAGAATGCATGAACACAGACTTCCAAAGCAAACTTTCCTCATGCTACAAAATCTTCAAGTTTCAGAAGAGTATGATTGGAGGAGATTGGTAGGAAAATGTCTATCACAGCTAGGATATGGATATGTATGGGAAAACTTGGGTACAAATAATATAAAAGGTTTCCTTCGAGTCCTTAAACATAGATTGCTTGACTGATTCCGACAGGAGTGGACATCCAAGATTGAAGGTAGTGACAGATTTGCCATGTACAGATCATTTAAAAACGTTTTTGAGTGTGAAAGCTATCTCAATTTTATTAATATAAAGAAATTTAGAGACTCCTTTATACGTTTCAGGCTGAGAAATAATGAGATGAAATGCAATGCGAGATCCAGAGCAAATGTCTCCGATGAAAGATGTCTATTTTGGAATGATGTAGAAAATGAAGACACTTTCTTTTCCATTGTCCTGTGTATTCTGATAAAAGAAACAAGTACAGAGCAAACTATTTGCAAACGAACAAACATAATGAAACAGCACAAATGATAAATGGAAACGATATACAAAGGACTTGAGACGGTGCTATGTTTGTACACTACAGCTTATAGCGTCGCAACCAAAAATGTCAGAGCTGTACATAGTCTCTTTTATGACTATTAACTAAAATGAATAAATCAAAAGTGGCTGTAGGGAAGAGACATATCATGTCAGATGCGGCCCAAACTCCCTCATTGTTTATGTCAGATATTGTGTAATAAACTTGTAAATGTGTGCATGCGTGCTGCTTGTGACATTGACAGACTGCTACACCAGTCATTGTGAGCTTGACCATGAGACTCGCACTTCTATTGTTCCACAACCATTATAATTGCTGTAAAACTGTAACTGTTGTAACACATTTTGTATAGATGAATCCATATGTTTTACTGTCTTTTTTATACCAACCAAATGAATGCTTGTTATAACCATGATGGGTCGTTGGCCGAAATATAGTCAGTCAGTCAGTCAGTCAGTCAGTCAGTCAGTCAATCTCTCTCTCTCTCTCTCTCTCTCTCTCTCTCTCTCTCTCTCTCTCTCTCTCTCTCTCCCCTCCCTCTCTCCTCCCTCCCTCTATATGTGTGTGTGTGCGCGCGCGCGCCCCGCA
Organism: Theodoxus fluviatilis; assembly: GCA_034096865.1. Classification (NCBI taxonomy): domain Eukaryota; kingdom Metazoa; phylum Mollusca; class Gastropoda; order Cycloneritida; family Neritidae; genus Theodoxus; species Theodoxus fluviatilis. Next base: position 4,695 of record JAWQFJ010001838.1, on the reverse strand, counting down.
TGCATCTGTGCACATGCCCATATGTGTGTGCGCGCGTGCGTGCATGCATGCGCGTGTATTCTGATAAAATCAGCAAGTAGTGCAGAGGCATTCAGCTTTACTGTGCCAAGGGAGGAAACTCTTGACGCCACGTTCCAGGAAACATGCAGTCAGTTCTCAGTGGCGAGGCTTTTATGACTGAATGGAAAAAAGCCCCCTCGCCCCCCGCCCCTCCCCCCCCACCTCCACCCCCATCCCACCCCTCCACCCTCCATGAAAGTTTGTTACTGGACATTTCAGACTGACCCACCACCGCCGCCGTGGTCATGACTGTGAGACTTGAGAGGTTGAACAGCTGCAGTGTTTGCTGCCAGAACCAAAGGTCATTTTGAAGACCTTTACTTGCTATGGACGAAATTTTTCAAGCGCATTCAAACCACACAAAAATGTTTGTAATTTGTAATTATCACTGTTATACAATACTTCGACACTGAGTTTCAACATAGTGGCTAGTCAATCACATCAAACTCTGTGCTCATACTCTCTAGCTAGTTAAACTCTGCAAAAATAGCGTCAGATCAATTCAATGTAGATAGAGTATAAGACGAATTGAATTAGATATTTAAACTAACTGAATTGATTAATCAAATTAATTTAATCAATTCAATTCAATTGAATAAATTGAATTAATGAATATTAACAATTAATTGATAGATAATCAATGATGATATTATCATATAATGTACACAATTACTGCATTACGGTGGACAAGAAAATACTACATGCATACAAGCATACGCAGAACAAACAACATGTGTATAATTAGTCGCATTTGATTTGAAGACACGATGAGATTAATTGCGAAGTGATAAACAAGCATTGACTTATGATTTATCGAGTTTCTTCTATGGTTTTTTTATAGTGCATACACGCGTGCGCGCGCATTTTGGTCGCTGCTCCCTGCTCCCGTGACCCTGCGTGTCGCCAAGGACGCTGCTCCCTGCTCCCGTGACCCTGCGTGTCGCCAAGGACGCTGCTCCCTGCTCCCGTGACCCTGCGTGTCGCCAAGGACGCTGCTCCCTGCTCCCGTGACCCTGCGTGTCGCCAAGGACGCTGCTCCCTGCTCCCGTGACCCTGCGTGTCGCCAAGGACGCTGCTCCCTGCCCCCGTGACCCTGCGTGTCGCCAAGGACGCTGCTCCCTGCTCCCGTGACCCTGCGTGTCGCCAAGGACGCTGCTCCCTGCTCCCGTGACCCTGCGTGTCGCCAAGGACGCTGCTCCCTGCTCCCGTGACCCCGCGTGTCGCCAAGGACGCTGCTCCCTGCTCCCGTGACCCTGCGTGTCGCCAAGGACGCTGCTCCCTGCACCCGTGACCCCGCGTGTCGCCAAGGACGCTGCCCGCAGTGCAGCCGGGAGGAGGGCCAGCAGTTCGGGCGTCGCCCCGTCTCCTTGGCAACGCTTGTAGACGTCCATCGTCTGCCTCTCTACCCTCTGCCTCTGTCCAACCTCTGCCTCTCTACCCTCTGCCTCTGTCCAACCTGTGCCTCTCTACCCTCTGCCTCTGTCCAACGATTCCCTCTGTCCAACCTGTCCCTCTGTCCAACCTCTGCCTCTCTACCCTCTGCCTCTGTCTAACGTGTCCCTCTGTCCAACCTGTCCCTCTGTCCAACCTCTGCCTCTCTACCCTCTGCCTCTGTCCAACGTGTCCCTCTGTCCAACCTGTCCCTCTGTCCAACCTCTGACTCTCTATCATCTGCCTCTGTCCAACCTGTCCCTCTGTCAAACCTCTGCCTCTCTACCCTCTGCCTCCGTCACACCTCTACTCCTGTCCAACGTCTGCCTCTATTCAACCTCTCCCTCTGTCCAACCTCTGCCTCCGTCACACCTCTGCTTCTGTTCAACGTCTGCCTCTGTCCAACCTCTCTCTCTGTCCAACCTCTGCGTCTGTCCAACCTCTCCCTTTGTTCAACCTCTGCCTCTGTCCAACCTCTTCCTCTGTCCAACCTCTGCCTCTGTCCAACCTCTGCCTCTGTCCAACCTCTGCCTCTGTCCAACCTCTGCCTCTGTCCAACCTCTGCCTCTGTCCAACCTCTGCCTCTGTCCAACCTGTCCATCTGTCCAACCTCTGCCTCTGCCCATCGTCTGTTTCATGGATCCCACTCCAGTGTCGGTCTGTCCTCAACTCCGTGACTCCGTGGCGTCTGTCCGTGAAGACCACTGCCATGTTGGTGTCTGTCCGTGAAGATCACTGCCATTTTGGTGTCTGTCCGTGAAGACCACCGCCATCTTGGTTTCCGTCCGTGAAGACCAGTGCCATCTTGGTGTCAATCACCTCCCTCCACACTCTTTCACGCAATTCTCAAATTCTTTCTGTTTTCGTGTCTAGGAGTATCACTAGTGGAGGGGGGATAATTAATTCACTCACTCTCTTCTCACACTCGCATGACGTGGCACAATGCTCATTAAGGATTTTCTTTAATCAAACTTAATCATGAGAAAAATCAAATTCAAAACAATATGAATGAAAATACTCATCACTTCTATCAGTCTACTCTCTGACTGAAAAGTAGAGGATTAATTTCACTGACCCAAAACCAAAGTTGACCCCTGATTACTCACAAGCTCACGCTGATGAGTGATGACGATTCTCGAATTTTCCACCAACGAAAACTTCTGCCCAAAAACGATGTCCACTCAGAAATGGGCATTCACAAGCACACTCTCTCTCTCTCTCTCTCTCTCTCTCTCTCTCTCTCTCTCTCTCTCTCTCTCTCTCTCTCTCTCTCTCTCTCTCAAGGCTACACCTCGGAAAGAGGATCAAAAGGCCATAGACACTTGTGGGTTCACCCACACACATGTACCCCAACTGACACCGGGTTTAAACACTCAGCAAGCGCTCAGAACCAAACGACGAAAAACATTCTCCATACGACGAAACTTTGCATCATTATCCAGCAAAGCTTGCTCTTTCATTCCGGGAAGGCACTGTTCTTCTTGATACAATCTTTCAGATAGTCGGGAGAGGACTTGAAGAATTTCTTTAACGCGTTTCACCCCGACACGGAGCTGCTCGAAATACGTCTGCTCATGACGACATTCTCAGTTATCAGCGCATGCGCCACCATCCTTAACCAATCAAATCATTGTTGCAATACATATAATTTTAGAAACAGCCGGTCCAAACTGGTCTCAGAGTGAAAAGCTCAGCTTGTTCCCGCCAAAACATTGACATGGCGACCGTTTCAAACAATATAGAAAATGGAATAAAGTCTGAACCGTAACACTGCATATCTTGTTTGGAGAATTACGTGGTTAGCTGTGGTTGTGTAGAAGTGAGTGAGATTGCTGTTTCTGTAGGTAATTTTTTTGTTCTTGTTATAGCTACCTTGTTTTGACCTTCATTAGTTGGCGGGTGGGCAGGTAAGTCTCTCTAATCAATCATCTGTCCATGGACTATATTACCATCTAAACATTCCATACACCCGGCCGTGACAAATGTACAAAGTAACCTTTCCAGAGAATTGATTTTGAGTGATTTTTGCAAAGGAAGATTGTCCAAGTCTAAAGAATTTGAGATACTACTTCTTGGCATTCATGAAGTTGGCATATTTCTTGAAGATGAATAAGAAATCAGTTGGAAATGATGGTATTAACACCTTCATTTTGAAAATTTCTATTTCATACATTATTGAATCTGTCACTCATATATATAACTTTGTGTATCATCAATCACACGTTCCCCGATGAATGGAAATTAGCGAAAGTTATTCCTTTCCCAAAAATGAAGACCCTTTGAATATTGATGATTTTAGACCCATTTCAATACTTTCTATACTATCAAAGCCACTTGAAAAGCATGTTCGCAAGCATTTTATGGCATATCTGGATCAACATGATCTACTTTATTCTCTTCAATCGAGATTGGATTGGATTGGATGGATGGTGTTTTACGGCCTATCAGCCTTTGTAGGCTATGTAAGGCCAGTAAGCACGAACATCACTAGAACCGTTTAGAGTAAACGCAAATCAAGTCACGGTGTCCCTAGTTATTTGCCTCTTACGAATCGCGTAGGGAGACGCGGTGGGTCAATTCTTACCCCGAACCCACGGGGGATTTTCAATCGGGTTTCCGGCCAAAACATTCTTGCCACACAGCATTAACGCGTTTGATTGATTCTTGGCTATGTGCCATTAATAGATCACAGTTAATTTGTTTCACCTTTCTTGATCTAACGAAAGCATTTGACATGGTTCATCATGACATTTTGAATGAAAAAATATCACAATATCTGAATGGTTGTAACACGGTGAAATTCTTTCAATCATTCTTAAAAGACAGACAGCAGTATGTCTATTTCAATGGACACGCTTCTTTTTGTGGCCATTTACAAATGGGTGTGCCACAAGGTTCTGTCTTAGGTCGTCTTTTGTTCTGCCTATTCATCAATGATCTACCATTACATATCTCTGATAAAGAGGTTACATGTGATATGTTTGCTGATGATGTAACACTTTCAACCTCAGGTGTCAGGACTGAATGTGTGGCAGTAAAACGTCAAGGGAGCCTGGATGAAATACGTTCCTGGTGCTCTTCGATTCATATGGTCATTAATCCTTCCAAAACGAAATATATGGTGATAACTATGAGACAAAAACATCAAATGTATCCTTTATCTCTTCCTCTTGTTCTTGATTCTTTGAGAATCGAAAAAATTGT
>JAWQFJ010001837.1:100028-170635 GCA_034096865.1 Theodoxus fluviatilis | reverse complement strand
CTACGGTTGAGAGCTATTGGCTGTTCAACCTGTGGGGGGGAATTTGAAAGTTGTGGGGTACCCTTTTCCTCCTGCACTCGCTCATAAGGTAAGGCGATGTCAGCTGGGATACAGTGTGCATGATGAAATTTATAAAGCAATATGGTTTTACCGATATAATCCCAAGAAAAGATATATTATGTGACTTTGTGATGATGTGACGATTGGCATGGTTTCTCCTACGACGGAGTCAGTGAGAAATAGACATTGTGGTGCTGATGCTATGCACAACATCTGGAGAAAATATCTTGAGTTTATATATGAGTAGTTGTGCCGGTATACGCAGAGTTTAAAGGTGTTATCGTACCAAACACGATATCTGAATCATACATTGTTGGACACCTTGCCTGTTCTGTAGCCTAGAAAGCACCTTGTGTCAGGGTTGGGAAATGATTGCACCTATGCGAGGCATGACTAACGGCCTATGACTATGGAGCGTGCTCGCCACGATAAGGTCGAGTCTTAGAGACACAGTGTCTAATTTCCATTCTTGTGAGACCTGCAGTCCTTCACTGTCAAAGCAAACCAGGGTGTGAGCAGTCCAGACTACTCCTTGGGGTGAGAGACATGGTCGTATAAGCATGAGTGTATGAATAAGTTCATGTAGAAATTGTTCTCGCACTGGAGAGCTATGTTCAATACTGCAAACAGTATATGATAGCTTGCTTAGGTGGTACGGTAATGGTGGTTGGTAGGCATGTGGTTGTTTTGAATTTTTTGTTCTCTTTTTTTATGGTGTAGTTTTTGTTTTGTTGATAGGGTTGTATCTTCATAGTGAGCGTTCAGCTTATGTAGTTGCACTTATAAGAACTTCTTTTTAGGCTTGATGATCATTGTTTCACGGTGTGTATGTGCTGATACGCTGTTTTTGGTTTTGTGGTGTGTGGTGGTGTTTTGGTGATCATACCTTCTTTATTGTCGCTAGATATTGTCATGACGACCCGAAAAATTTCGGAACCTATCGACTCCTAGCTCTTTTCACAGCACTCCATCATATCTCCAGTGTTGTTTGTTGATGGAAGACTACGTCTAGCCTCGAATTAGTTTCGGTGAGAAACTAGTCAGTGTTCTTACAACCACACACACACACACACACCACACAAGCAGCCCCATACGAGCACACACCACTCCAGTGACATTTGATCAATCTCTGGAATGCACACACATTTGATTACACACGCACCCACAATAAGTGTCCAATTAAAGAGACCAACACACCACAAAACCAAACCTGTATCACTAATCGCCATATATCCCCAAAACAGTCAAGGGAAAAACAAACGCAGCCCAAACACCGACCCTGCCCTAGAACACAAACACACGAGCGCTATTGTGAACTATAGAACTCTAAACCACATGAGAGAAATAGAATATGTATTCATTATGATGTCATCACACACGAGAGCAAGAATTTAGCTTTCTTGTACTCTGGTCCGTCTAACTGCGCAATCTGTTCACCCTACCACGAGTTATTACGATTCTCACACACAACAGCATGTATTGCGTGTTGAGACAAGAGACAGGATCAGAAAGGCACTATCACGAAGCAACTGGGAACCTTAGTATCAACAGAAAATGAACGCCACTGCACCACACTGTGTGTGTGGGTGCGAGTCATCCGATTGTCATAGTTCACTGAAGTACAAGCGTGCCATCTAGTGTCTAAACCTGACTAGTGCAGCTCTCAGCTGAAAATGGCAAGGCCAAAAACTATTCAGTTTTTTTTACTATATCGCCCGGCGAGTAAACTGTAGCCAAATACTACCATATGAAGTAAAGAGATCAAGTAATATTGCTTCGTATCCAAGATGTGTGCATAGCATTAGTCGACCATCAACACTAACATGTCTATTCTCACTGTGTTCGTCGGATGAGAATACCCATGCCCAGAGATAGTCTACCACATGTGAAATATAGTCCGACCATAGCTTTCACTATTTTGCACAGACGGGGTTTTTATGTGTAACAATCTGCACAGTGCTCTTGAACTTGTCCTCATGCATCCATATTTCCTTTATTCGCAGACACATTGAATACCGGCACGCACTTGTCCTAGTGGTATGTACCATCACTTTACCTAGAGCCGCCGTCACATATGTTGCCGAGTTTACTGCCCATTCAGTCCTTTTTCCATTGTCTTTTGTAATTATAGTGTGTCTGTATTGATTCGGTTCATACTTCGGGACCATTCCCCGCCCCCCCTGACTTTTGCCAACTATCTCCTTATCAGGGAAGTTTTGAGTATAGCTTCATCCTTTTCGACCCTCTCGCCCTTTTTTTGTCGTTAATCAGACGTGGGCCACCGTTGATGAGTAACCCAAGGAGACCTGGATTCCGTAAGGGAATTTTCTTCTCAGAAGTCCGAGAGTTTTATGAGGTGAGTTAGATGTCTTGATGGAGACGCTACCCTTACTTCTGTCTGAGACAAGAGTTTAATTGGGTGTGAGCAGAGCACAGTGTGGTATCCAGGTAGCTGCGAGCCTGTTGACGCAAAAATCTTATTGGGTTATAAAGCCTGAACTACATTATGTGATTTCATCCTACACCCCGGATGATATGGTTATCACAGAAGCGCTGATTTTGTTTCTCGAGCGCCCACCCAGGAAGAAAGAGGAACCTGAGACCGACTGCGAGTTTTTTTTTAGTCCGAGACCACCCAGGATTAATGGTATATTTGTACATGACCATATTGTCTTCCTACCCACACTATGAAGGATTAAGGTGTATCACGAAATCATCTATTTTGGTATTCTCACATCACCCACGGGAAAGTAAGTGGAGGCCCGAATAGTCATATGTGGGTTTCTCCCTTATCCCACAGGAGCAATATCAGGCTATGCCGAACTCATTGTGTTTCTCCCCACCATGGAGTATAGGTAACGAACTTCATTGATTTGTTCTCTATCCCACCCGGAGTAAGTGAACCGAAGACTCGCAGTATTGTTACTACCCCACCCGACGGAGAGAAATACGGGTACCGAACTCATTGTGTTTCTCCTGGCCAACCAGGCGTGCAAGGGTAGTGCCGTAATCATTCATGTGTGTTATTCCCTCACGAGGACGACAGGTATACCGAACCTGACCACCACTCGTACGTTTCTGACGCACCTGTAGAGATGTTAAAGATAACCACGAACTCGAGTATGTTGTGTCACACACCACAGGAGCAAATTATTAAGGTAAACCAGAACTCATTTTGTTTCTCCCCACCAGCAGGAGTAAGGTAACCGAACTCATTTTGTGTTCTCCCACCCAGGAGCAGGTACCGAACTCATTTGTTTCTCCCCACCCAGGAGCAAGGTACCGAATCATTTTGTTTCTCCCCACCCAGGAGCAAGGTACCGAACTCATTTGTTTCTCCCCACCCAGGAGCAAGGTACCGAACTCATTTTGTTTCTCCCCACCCAGGAGCAAGGTACCGCAACTCATTTTGTTTCTCCCCACCCAGGAGCAAGGTACCGAACTCATTTTGTTTCTCCCCACCCAGGAGTTAACCTGGGTACCTGTGAGGGGCAGCGATGGCACACTGCAGTGCAATCAACCCTTGCATGTGAGCCAGTATTGGGTTGGAATACTCCCCAGGGAGTGGAATGGGTGCTCGGTACCTGACTGTATTTGTCTTATCTGTCCCTGTGTGTGTTGTCAGATGCCAGTGAAGGTTGATGGTGCAGCCCACTGATCAAGAGATAAAGTCTAAAGTGGGTTTGTGACCCAAGTATGGATAAGTTGTTACATAAAACCACAACTTTACCATTGCCTTCTATGATGGATACTGGAATGCACAGGGAGCAGAGGCAGTACCTTTGAGCAGCTTGTCAATGACTTTGTCAGGCCAGAGGGTTGCCTGAGCTGAAGTGGGAGGAGCGGCCTCGAAGTACATGTGGTTGCAGTAGCCAGCGCTGCATGAACTTGGCACACACCATCACTGCATCCCACTCCACATTGCGTTGCCCACTCAGCTCACTGTAGGGGGCCGCTGTCAGCATCTGCTGCAGCCCATGGCCAAACTGTAAAAGGAGGACAGGTGATAACTCATCTGTCCCATCAACAAAATGCTGCCGAGTAAAATGAACTGCAATGTGCATTTTGGTGTGAGAGGCTGTGATGGTGGTGGTTATTAAGGCCTTGGGTGGTTATGATGGTGGTTGGTAAAGGTGGATAATTTTTGGGGAAAAGGATAGTTCTCAAGCTTGCCATTCTTCTTACAATAAAAAATCAATGCATTTGAAATGGCAGCATGAGAAGAGATGAAATAGAGAGAGAGAGAGAGGAGAGAGAGACGAGAGAGAGAGAGAGAGAGAGAGAGAGAGAGAGAGAGAGAGAGAGAGGGAGAGGGGAGGGGGAGGGAGGGAGGGGAGGGAGGGAGGGAGGGAGGGGAGGGAGGGAGGGAGGAGAGAGGGAGGAGAGGAGAGAGAGAGAGAGAGAGAGAGAGAGAGAGAGAGAGAGAGAGAGAGAGAGAGAGAGAGAGAGAGAGAGAGGTTAATGAATGAAGTGCATTCATTTGCAGTTATTGATATTTTCAACAATTTCTTGGCATGACTAGACACGTGTGTGGGTCACAGCATGTAAGCCTGCAAAAAAAATTCTCACAGATTAGTCCCCTGTGGTCACTGTTACCCTGTGGGGTCCAAGATTTCATCAGAACAGATCATTCACTGGCAAAGGTTGTTGCTGTTAGATTGACCTTTTCCCCCCTTCTGTGATTTATTTTCTGTGAGCAGTGGACTGTCACTTGGAACAGTGCATGATTATCCCCTTATTGATGTATTTCACACATCTCTTAGGCAGCAGCTGATAAGCTCTTTAAATGCTTCATCAGCTGTACTGTCCAGGGGACATATTGCAGCACCAAGGCCAGATATGCTTATGACAGGTGATTTACTGCAAAGGTAACCAAATCTTTCATTTTGTCCTCTCTAAAGCAATGCCTAGATACACACACACACACACACACACACACACACACACACACACACACACACACACACACACACACACACACACACCAATCTGTCAGCTCTTTCCTGACATGTAATTGCATAGAAAAACTTCGCTTCTATTGTTTTAAAAAAATTATTACATTCTTGTAGGAGCAATGAAAGAACATTGTTCATGAGGTTGTATTTGCCAAGTAGAATTCTGTTTCTGTTTAAAGTATGCCAATATCTATTAAAATTTATCTAAATGTTAGCAAAATTATATGTGAAAATATTCATAACAACAAACATGAAATGTCAATTAAATTGCATCCATTTATCAAACAGAACTCTGTATAACTTCAGTAACCAGAGTAATTTGTGAGCTTTAGACTGCTTTCTAATGTACAAAGCAAAGAAAAAGGAGGTGGAAGGTTGGGGTTACAGGGTTTGGGGGTTTGTGGTAGGAGAGGGAGGGGTGGGTGGGAAGGGGGGGGGGGGAGGAGGAGGGGGGGGAGGGGGAGGAAGGGGAGGGGGGGGGAGGGGGAGGGGGAGGAGGGAGGGGGGGGGGGGGAAGAGGAGATGATTAACCCCATGGGGAAATAAGCCCCATTTCAAAGAACATTACTTTATATTATTTTGGATCTGGAAGTTTTAATCAATTAAGGTAATGAAAAAAATTCATCTATGATGCCTCCCTCCCTGCCTGTTCAAATGACCAACCCATGAATAGGAATAGAGTGAAGATCTGGAGCTCAACCCATGTAGGGCAATAGAGTGAAGATCTGGAGCTCAACCCATGTAGGGCAATAGAGTGAAGATCTGGAGCTCAACCCATGTAGGGCAATAGAGTGAAGATTTGGAGCTCAACCCATGTAGGGCAATAGAGTGAAGATTTGGAGCTCAACCCATGTAGGGCAATAGAGTAAAGATTTGGAGCTCAACCCATGTAGGGCAATAGAGTGAAGATTTGGAGCTCAACCCATGTAGGGCAATAGAGTGAAGATCTGGAGCTCAACCCATGTAGGGCAATAGAGTGAAGATCTGGAGCTCAACCCATGGAGGGCAATAGAGTGAAGATTTGGAGCTCAACCCATGTAGGGCAATAGAGTGAAGATTTGGAGCTCAACCCATGTAGGGCAATAGAGTGAAGATTTGGAGCTCAACCCATGTAGGGCAATAGAGTGAAGATTTGGAGCTCAACCCACGTAGGGCAATAGAGTGAAGATTTGGAGCTCAACCCATGTAGGGCAATAGAGTGAAGATTTGGAGCTCAACCCATGTAGGGCAATAGAGTGAAGATCTGGAGCTCAACCCATGTAGGGCAATAGAGTGAAGATCTGGAGCTCAACCCATGTAGGGCAATAGAGTGAAGATCTGGAGCTCAACCCATGTAGGGCAATAGAGTGAAGATTTGGAGCTCAACCCATGTAGGCAATAGAGTGAAGATTTGGAGCTCAACCCATGTAGGGCAATAGAGTGAAGATTTGGAGCTCAACCCATGTAGGGCAATAGAGTGAAGATTTGGAGCTCAACCCATGTAGGGCAATAGAGTGAAGATTTGGAGCTCAACCCATGTAGGGCAATAGAGTGAAGATTTGGAGCTCAACCCATGTAGGCAATAGAGTGAAGATTTGGAGCTCAACCCACGTAGGGCAATAGAGTGAAGATTTGGAGCTCAACACATGAAGAGCAATAGAGTGAAGATTTGGAGCTCAACCCATGTAGGGCAATAGAGTGAAGATTTGGAGCTCAACCCATGGAGGGCAATAGAGTGAAGATTTGGAGCTCAACCCACGTAGGGCAATAGAGTGAAGATTTGGAGCTCAACCCATGTAGGGCAATAGAGTGAAGATTTGGAGCTCAACCCATGTAGGGCAATAGAGTGAAGATTTGGAGCTCAACCCATGTAGGGCAATAGAGTGAAGATTTGGAGCTCAACCCATGTAGGGCAATAGAGTGAAGATCTGGAGCTCAACCCATGTAGGGCAATAGAGTGAAGATTTGGAGCTCAACCCATGAAGAGCAATAGAGTGAAGATCTGGAGCTCAACCCATGAACAGCAATAAATTGAAGATATGGGGCAAAACCCTTGAAAAGCAATATAGTGACGACCCATGAAGAGCAGTAAACTGTTCATTATACCCCCGACGCACACAGCTAATCTAAGAACAACAAACACCATAGGGTAATACTGCTGTCCCCAAAAAGGGGTCTTTAACATTTCCTTTTATGATCCAGCATGCCGGTGAAATATACCTGGGATTAATGAAATGGGACCAGAGATATCAGACACTATGCAGCTATAGAAATTACCTGCATCTAAAGTATGCACACAGATAATTTTCAAAATGCAACACCAAAATTTATCAGATAGTCCCAAAATTTGTTGCAGTCTCACCTCATGGAAGAGGGTCAAAACATCTGTAAAGCGCATCAGTGTGGGCATGTCGGGGCCAAGAGGAGGAGGCAAATTCATCACCAGGTAGGAGAAAGGCAAGGTGCCAATCACATCACACCGATCTGGAAATAAATCAGTAATACAACACACACCATTAGTAGATCTCATACACATAATTATGGTCAATTTAGGGAATAAAAAAAGAAGAAGAAGACCCAACTGATAAAGAAAAGCCCATCAACAAAGCACAGCTATCTCTTTTACTCTCCATTACTGAGCTTTTCTGCATCAAACTTTTTGTTAGCATTGCTGTTTTTCATCAAGCATTTATGTAATCTGGTGTACGTGTTTTATAAAATGACTTAGACACTTGGTTGCCATTTTTAAAACTGAGATGACAAAAACCATGGCTATGTTAGAGGCAAAAGCAGTCAAATGATGTTGTCACTTTCAGCGATAAAATTGCTGGTGCTGGCATTGGTGTTAAAACTGGTCTTGGTAGTGCTGATTGCTATGGAAGTGGTTGTAGTGGTGGTAGGGGCAATGTGAGTGGTTGTAGTTGTGGTGGTGGTGGTGGAAGTGGTGGTAGTGGAGGAGGTGGTGAAGGTGGTGATGGTGCTGGTAGAAGTGAATGTGATAGTGACCTGCAATAGCAGCTGGTGGCAGTGATAGTGGAGGTGTTGGAGGTGATGGTAGTGGAAGTGGCTACAGTGTTGGAGGTGATGGTAGTGGAAGTGGCTACAGTGTTGGTGGTGATAGTAGTGGAAGTGGCTACAGTGTTGGAGGTGATGGTAGTGGAAGTGGCTACAGTGTTGGAGGTGATGGTAGTGGAAGTGGCTACAGTGTTGGAGGTGATGGTAGTGGAAGTGGCTACAGTGTTGGTGGTGATGGTAGTGGAAGTGGCTACAGTGTTGGTGGTGATGGTAGTGGAAGTGGCTACAGTGTTGGAGGTGATGGTAGTGGAAGTGGCTACAGTGTTGGAGGTGATGGTAGTGGAAGTGGCTACAGTGTTGGAGGTGATGGTAGTGGAAGTGGCTACAGTGTTGGTGGTGATGGTAGTGGAAGTGGCTACAGTGTTGGAGGTGATGGTAGTGGAAGTGGCTACAGTGTTGGAGGTGATGGTAGTGGAAGTGGCTACAGTGTTGGTGGTGATGGTAGTGGAAGTGGCTACAGTGTTGGAGGTGATGGTAGTGGAAGTGGCTACAGTGTTGGTGGTGATAGTAGTGGAAGTGGCTACAGTGTTGGAGGTGATGGTAGTGGAAGTGGCTACAGTGTTGGTGGTGATAGTAGTGGAAGTGGCTACAGTGTTGGTGGTGATGGTAGTGGAAATGGTGGTGGTAGTCATGATGGTGGTTGTGACGGTACGTCCTTTCCGCATTAGTAAGAATTGAACACAAGTGGAATCAAGGTTACGGATTTACTCGTGTGTACATTAAAGTGATCCTTTCTCCCTGTTTTCTGTGTGAGTTCAGATGATGAACTATTATACTACTGTATACTGTTATGAGTTGCATGTTTATGCATGTGTTAAATAATGGACACTTAAGAATGTAGAAGCCAGCCAGGCCTCAAATAAATGTAGTTATTAGAGAACCAGCCATGCCTAGAAAGTAGTTTGTTGTGGTGAGATGGTGGACAGCGCTAAATGAGAATGATTTGACTTTGACAAAACTTTGACATTGATTACGTCATACAGTGCTTGACGGCGTCATATTCAGTTCTGGACGGCGTGATGATTTTTGAGAGAGAGAGGGGCGAGATTGGTCTCGGGCGAGAGGTTGGGGCGTTGAACGCGAGTGAAACAGGACGGATGGAATTGAAACGATCCCCGATCTCAGAATGATGTGATTTGCTTCAAGGACGGAATGTCTGAGCCTCCCTTATCAGACACAACTCTTGGTGGAGACTTTGAGTGTTGAATCGGCACAATGTTGGCTGGCCATAGCTACCTACGGTGACAAACGTCATGCCCATACTGGAAGAAGAACGGTTGACGTCTGCCCTCTAAATCTGATGGACTCCAGTTCCGAGTCGCCCTGGCCTCCTTTAATGACCCAGGATGATGCCGTCCCAACCCTCCCTTCTCCCAAGACCCACACCTTGTGTCAGTCGTCACCTCACCCATTGAACAACAACCGCCAGGGTCAACGGTCCTGACCCCTTCAGCAGTCTTGAACTCTCTCTTCCCAGATAAGTTAAACGTTTTAGTATAGGCTGGCTGGCTAAGTTAGGATTGAGTGATTATTTAGCAACCATTATCTATCTTTTTAATCATTAGTAAAGTCAGTTGAATTGTGGATGTCTACTCTCATTTTCTCTGTTGTCTAGTTCATCCTTAACAGCAGGGAAGATGGGTAAATGTTACAGGATGGTATCGTGTTTCCCTAGACAACCTATTAGTTAAAGTTAATCAGAGTACTGGTCCTGTAACAGGGGTGATAAGGGTTGATGGGAATGGTGGTGGTTGTGGTGGTGGTGTGGCAGTGATAGTAGTTGATGATGGTGGTGGTAAGGATGGCAGTGGTGGTGGTGATGGTAGTGGTGGTGATGATGGTGGTGGTGGAAATAGTGGTAGTGGTGGCAATGTATGAATGTATGTAAGTATGTAAGTATGTAAGTATGTATGTATGTATGTATGTATGTATGTATGTATGTATGTATGTATGTATGTATGTATGTATGTATGTATGTATGTATGTATGTATGTATGTATGTATGTATGTATGTATGTATGTATGTATTTGAACTTGTCTCCACCCCTGGTCTCCACCCCAATATCGATGGCACTGGTCATGGTGCCACTGCTTTGAGTACACTGAAATGCCAGTACTGACCTCTGCCCATCTCCATCCAGGCACCACCAGATTTCTCCCCAGGCCGGGCATATGGATCAAAGAAGAAGGTGCTGACATAGGTATCTGAAGTACAAAAACAGATGTCTGTCAAACCTATATTCAATCACTGTAGATGATCTAGCACAACAAATTTTTCATTTCACATATTAACTCATCTCCTTCTCTCTGTTCCCTTTTAAAATTTCATCTAAACAGCCTTAATAAAGGATTTGAAAGTGATTTTATGATAACAGATCTCTTTCATGTCCAAAGAAGACCTCTGATGCATTGTGTAACTCACTGGTGCGCACACAGGGTACGTGAAATAATTTGGAAGTGTTCAGTCAGGAGCAGTGGGGGCAACAGAACTCAGAGGAGGAAACTAATGACACTGATGATGAAAACACTCTTTAATACATGTTTCAAAATTATTCAATATGATTTTCAACTCTATTTGGCTTGAACCTGAAAAAATTATTGACTGTTTTTTTCTTTTTCTTTTATATTCAGGCCTTGTCTTTTATATATATATATATATATATATATATATATATATATATATATATATATATATATATATATATATATATATATATATATATGTGTGTGTGTGTGTGTGGTGTGTGTGTGTGTGTGTGTGTGTTTAGTTCTTGGTGTATGCATCATTGCATTGTCTCCTTCATGAACCTTGCCAAAGGGGGGAAAAATATCATCAAAGAGCAATGAAATATTATTATGACTATGACAAAAGCTGTTCTTGTGCTGTGTTGATGTCACTGCAGGAATCCTCCTTGCAGCTGCTTGAGGGTGGATGAATACAGACTTGTCAGGGTGTGTGACCAGTGACTGTAACCTCTAGTTCTTTCAGTTGAATGTTGCACCACTGTAGGCTGGTTTTGGCTGTGTCTTAGTATCATTTTCCAAGGGTTTTACTGAGGGTAAAGCACACGGAAAACATACTCATATACTGGCCCTGCCAGACAGACAGACAGACAGACAGACAGACAGACAGACAGACACACACACACACAGACAGACACACAGACAGATATACATACACACAGAGGGAGGGAGGGAGGGAGGGAGGGAGGGAGGGAGGGAGGGAGGGAGGGAGAGAGAGAGGGAGGGAGGGAGGGAGGGAGGGAGGGAGAGAGAGAGAGAGAGAGAGAGAGAGAGAGAGAGAGAGAGAGAGAGAGAGAGAGAGAGAGAGAGAGAGAGAGAGAGAGAGAGAGAGACACTGAGAGACTGACACAAAGGAAGACCTATTAAAAAGGTAGAAGGTGAATAAAAGGCAAACACATGACCAAACAGGCTGACAAGCCATGATGCAATGAGAGAAAGGCACAGGTAGACAGACAATGATATACACACTTGCAGACAGAACAGGGCACAGTGAAAAAGGCTGCTTACCATCCTCATCATAGACGTTGAAGATTCGCACAGACGAGTGCCACGTAGGGATGTCAGAGGGAGCCTCCTGCCACAGCAGTGAGTCAAACATTAGGAGAAGTTAGCTTTGCCTGAATTTCGTTCTGAACAAAACTTCTTTCACCCCTAGTGAAGTTCAGACATTGTTAAATACTTCTGGTCATATCTATGGAATTGCTTGGCTATTTCAATCATACCATCTGTGCTGAATTAACCAAAACAATAATTGTAAATAATGTGAGCAATTCTATTTGCAGACTTTACAAGATGGATGCTGCAAAAGGGAGTCTTTGTGTAAAAACAAGTTAAATCCACTTATTAAGGGTATGATCTGGTTTACTTTTGACCAAATATGCTTTTTTGATGCAATGACAGATTTGGCTAGTTTCCCCATCTCTAACCACTCATCCCCACCTCCACAAAGTAATTATGCCCATAGTCAACTAGAAATGTGTTTATTCAGTCAATAATCATCAGAGGTGTCTTTTTCTTTGTCATGGAGCTAGTGACTTTTGATTGAACTTTACTCTGCATGACGCCTTGTGATGAACTTTCAACAGCTGTTTTTTCAGTTTTCAACTCATAGCACTCCAAGATTTCAGACACTAATGACCATTTCTTCATAATATTTGGGGACTTCGTTTGAAATATATTAAGGTACAAAGCCACAGAGAAATTGTTTGCAAATATTATATCTAATTCAACTTAGGACTAGCTAACTAATCTTTTTTTTTTTTCTAAAATAAAAAACAATACTAAAACGGTCTACACGAAAAGTGTACTTGTACAAAGTCCTGAGATGTAAATTTCAAGTTTTCTCTATCATTCTATGTAACTTCTTCCCATGAGCAGAAGTTTCACCAACCACATCATTTTACAAGCGTATCTCTTGCTGGAGCCTCAGAAAGAGGTTACCAAAAAGAAGAAAAAATGTTTGTATATACAAATGAAAATCATGGTAACCATGGCAACAACTTCCTTGATTTCAATTTTTAAATCTTATTTTCCCCAATCATATAAAGGTAAAGGTAAAGGGGTATTTGCTGTTGAAAACTTAAAACTTAAAACTTAAAGTGTTAAAGTGAAGTCCTCAGGGGGCCCTTATTTGAGATGAAACAAAGCCTTAATTGAAATGATTTGGAAAGCAATCTTCCATTCCATCCTCCATGATGAATCTGGTTCATAATATATATTTAAAAAGGGCAAGAGTGTATCTTAACCCTACAGGATGGTTGAAATTCTATCTCATGTTAGCTAAATCAAACCAGGCCTATGGAATACCTTGATAGTGATGCCGAAGAGCTGATTGCAGATGGTAAAAAGCCATCCAGCACCAACTCCAAGGGAAAGTACTCTGCAACCTCATTCTCGTCCAGTCTGCAAGCACAGAGACACTCTTGCATGAGAAATGATGGGGAGAGAAATGCATCATGAATTATAATTGGAGTGCTGAATGTATGGCTGGAGGGTGAGATGTGTGTGAGTGTGTGCATGGGTGTGTGTGCTGATTAAAAAAAATAATTGTGGGGGTGGTTGTTGGAGATTATGAAATTTTAAATGTTGTTTTATGATTTGCATATCAAGAGCATAAAACTAAGATTTGTTGTTACTATGACGACAATGCTGCTGCTGCTGCTGCTGAGAATGGTGACTGTGATGACAGGCAATTCATGCAATTTGGCATTTGACATATTGCCTTATCTGTCATGCATTTCATGCTAAGTACAGCAAAAGTTCAGAGATTGTCCACAAGGCTTGATAGAGAGTCTAAAAATCCAGACAATAAATGTAAGTCATCTTCCTAACACTACAGAGATTGCCTGCAACACATGCAACATATTCACATGTAAATGAAAGAGTATTTAACCACTGTATCCATGTACAGTAGTACCCCATATGCACTTCCACATGAGGTTGAGGTTGTCGTCATTAATTTTAAACAATCTTCATTTTTCTATTTCACAATGTTGCAATTATGTGAGTTGTGAAAAGTGCTATACATGTACAATATTGCAGCTAGATATTTTCATTTGCACAGAAGAAAATATGTACCTACCTTTATCAGGTGGGACTTGTACAGTAAGCAGCCAAAAAGATTTGTTTAAAAATAATGACGATAACCTCAACCTCATATAGAAGTGCATATGGGGTACTACTGTACATGGATTCAGTGGTTAAATACTCTTTCATTTACATGTGAATATGTTGCATGTGTTGCAGGCAATCTCTGTAGTGTTAGGAAGATGACTTACATTTATTGTCTGGATTTTTAGACTCTCTATCAAGCCTTGTGGACAATCTCTGAACTTTTGCTGTACTTAGCATGAAATGCATGACAGATAAGGCAATATGTCAAATGCCAAATTGCATGAATTGCCTGTCATCACAGTCACCATTCTCAGCAGCAGCAGCAGCAGCATTGTCGTCATAGTAACAACAAATCTTAGTTTTATGCTCTTGATATGCAAATCATAAAACAACATTTAAAATTTCATAATCTCCAACAACCACCCCCACAATTATTTTTTTTAATCAGCACACACACCCATGCACACACTCACACACATCTCACCCTCCAGCCATACATTCAGCACTCCAATTATAATTCATGATGCATTTCTCTCCCCATCATTTCTCATGCAAGAGTGTCTCTGTGCTTGCAGACTGGACGAGAATGAGGTTGCAGAGTACTTTCCCTTGGAGTTGGTGCTGGATGGCTTTTTTACCATCTGCAATCAGCTCTTCGGCATCACTATCAAGGTATTCCATAGGCCTGGTTTGATTTAGCTAACATGAGATAGAATTTCAACCATCCTGTAGGGTTAAGATACACTCTTGCCCTTTTTAAATATATATTATGAACCAGATTCATCATGGAGGATGGAATGGAAGATTGCTTTCCAAATCATTTCAATTAAGGCTTTGTTTTCATCTCAAATAAGGGCCCCCTGAGGACTTCACTTTAACACTTTAAGTTTTAAGTTTTAAGTTTTCAACAGCAAATACCCCTTTACCTTTACCTTTATATGATTGGGGAAAATAAGATTTAAAAATTGAAATCAAGGAAGTTGTTGCCATGGTAACCATGATTTTCATTTTTAATATACAAACATTTTTTTCTTCTTTTTGGTAACCTCTTTCTGAGGCTCCAGCAAGAGATACGCTTGTAAAATGATGTGGTTGGTGAAACTTCTGCTCATGGGGAATGAAGTGACATAGAATGATAGAGAAAACTTGAAATTTACATCTCAGGGCTTTGTACAAGTATACTTTTCGTGTAGACCGTTTTAGTTTTTTTTTATATTTTAGAAAAAAAATTTAATGATCAGTTAGCTAGTCCTAAGTTGAATTAGATATAATATTTGCAAACAATTTCTCTGTGGCTTTGTACCTTAATATATTTCAAACGAAGTCCCCAAATATTATGAAGAAATGGTCATTAGTGTCTGAAATCTTGGAGTGCTATGAGTTGAAAACTGAAAAAACAGCTGTTGAAAGTTCATCACAAGGCGTCATGCAGAGTAAAGTTCAATCAAAAGTCACTAGCTCCATGACAAAGAAAAAGACACCTCTGATGATTATTGACTGAATAAACACATTTCTAGTTGACTATGGGCATAATTACTTTGTGGAGGTGGGGATGAGTGGTTAGAGATGGGGAAACTAGCCAAATCTGTCATTGCATCAAAAAAGCATATTTGGTCAAAAGTAAACCAGATCATACCCTTAATAAGTGGATTTAACTTGTTTTTACACAAAGACTCCCTTTTGCAGCATCCATCTTGTAAAGTCTGCAAATAGAATTGCTCACATTATTTACAATTATTGTTTTGGTTAATTCAGCACAGATGGTATGATTGAAATAGCCAAGCAATTCCATAGATATGACCAGAAGTATTTAACAATGTCTGAACTTCACTAGGGGTGAAAGAAGTTTTGTTCAGAACGAAATTCAGGCAAAGCTAACTTCTCCTAATGTTTGACTCACTGCTGTGGCAGGAGGCTCCCTCTGACATCCCTACGTGGCACTCGTCTGTGCGAATCTTCAACGTCTATGATGAGGATGGTAAGCAGCCTTTTTCACTGTGCCCTGTTCTGTCTGCAAGTGTGTATATCATTGTCTGTCTACCTGTGCCTTTCTCTCATTGCATCATGGCTTGTCAGCCTGTTTGGTCATGTGTTTGCCTTTTATTCACCTTCTACCTTTTTAATAGGTCTTCCTTTGTGTCAGTCTCTCAGTGTCTCTCTCTCTCTCTCTCTCTCTCTCCCTCTCTCTCTCTCTCTCTCCTCTCTCTCTCTCTCTCTCTCTCTCTCTCTCTCTCTCTCTCTCTCTCCCTCCCTCCCTCCCTCCCTCCCTCCCTCCCTCCCTCCCTCCCTCCCCTCCCTCCCTCCCTCCCTCCCTCCCTCCCTCCCTCTGTGTGTATGTATATCTGTCTGTGTGTCTGTCTGTGTGTGTGTGTGTCTGTCTGTCTGTCTGTCTGTCTGTCTGTCTGTCTGTCTGGCAGGGCCAGTATATGAGTATGTTTTCCGTGTGCTTTACCCTCAGTAAAACCCTTGGAAAATGATACTAAGACACAGCCAAAACCAGCCTACAGTGGTGCAACATTCAACTGAAAGAACTAGAGGTTACAGTCACTGGTCACACACCCTGACAAGTCTGTATTCATCCACCCTCAAGCAGCTGCAAGGAGGATTCCTGCAGTGACATCAACACAGCACAAGAACAGCTTTTGTCATAGTCATAATAATATTTCATTGCTCTTTGATGATATTTTTCCCCCCTTTGGCAAGGTTCATGAAGGAGACAATGCAATGATGCATACACCAAGAACTAAACACACACACACACACACACACCACACACACACACACACATATATATATATATATATATATATATATATATATATATATATATATATATATATATATATTATATATTATATATATTATAAAGACAAGGCCTGAATATAAAAGAAAAAGAAAAAAACAGTCAATAATTTTTTCAGGTTCAAGCCAAATAGAGTTGAAAATCATATTGAATAATTTTGAAACATGTATTAAAGAGTGTTTTCATCATCAGTGTCATTAGTTTCCTCCTCTGAGTTCTGTTGCCCCCACTGCTCCTGACTGAACACTTCCAAATTATTTCACGTACCCTGTGTGCGCACCAGTGAGTTACACAATGCATCAGAGGTCTTCTTTGGACATGAAAGAGATCTGTTATCATAAAATCACTTTCAAATCCTTTATTAAGGCTGTTTAGATGAAATTTTAAAAGGGAACAGAGAGAAGGAGATGAGTTAATATGTGAAATGAAAAATTTGTTGTGCTAGATCATCTACAGTGATTGAATATAGGTTTGACAGACATCTGTTTTTGTACTTCAGATACCTATGTCAGCACCTTCTTCTTTGATCCATATGCCCGGCCTGGGGAGAAATCTGGTGGTGCCTGGATGGAGATGGGCAGAGGTCAGTACTGGCATTTCAGTGTACTCAAAGCAGTGGCACCATGACCAGTGCCATCGATATTGGGGTGGAGACCAGGGGTGGAGACAAGTTCAAATACATACATACATACATACATACATACATACATACATACATACATACATACATACATACATACATACATACATACATACATACATACATACATACATACATACATACATACATACATACTTACATACTTACATACTTACATACATACATTCATACATTGCCACCACTACCACTATTTCCACCACCACCATCATCACCACCCCTACCATCACCACCACCACTGCCATCCTTACCACCACCATCATCAACTACTATCACTGCCACACCACCACCACAACCACCACCATTCCCATCAACCCTTATCACCACTGTTACAGGACCATTACTCTGATTAACTTTAACTAATAGGTTGTCTAGGGAAACACGATACCATCCTGTAACATTAACCCATCTTCCCTGCTGTTAAGGATGAACTAGACAACAGAGAAAATGAGAGTAGACATCCACAATTCAACTTTACTAATGATTAAAAGATAGATAATGGTTGCTAATTAATCACTCAATCCTAACTTAGCCAACCAGCCTATACTAAAACGTTTAACTTATCTGGGAAGAGAGAGTTCAAGACTGCTGAAGGGGTCAGGACCGTTGACCCTGGCGGTTGTTGTTCAATGGGTGAGGTGACGACTGACACAAGGTGTGGGTCTTGGGAGAAGGGAGGGTTGGGACAGCATCACTGGGTCATTAAAGGAGGCCAGGGCGACTCGGAACTGGAGTCCATCAGATTTAGAGGGCAGACGTCAACCGTTCTTCTTCCAGTATGGGCATGACGTTTGTCACCGTAGGTAGCTATGGCCAGCCAACATTGTGCCGATTCAACACTCAAAGTCTCCACCAAGAGTTGTGTCTGATCAGGGATGCTCAGGCATTCCGTCCTTGAAGCAAATCACATCATTCTGAGATCGGGGATCGTTTCAGTTCCATCCGTCCTGTTTCACTCGTGTTCAACGCCCCAATCTCTCGCCCGAGACCAATCTCGCCCCTCTCTCTCTCAAAAATCATCACGCCGTCCAGAACTGAATATGACGCCGTCAAGCACTGTATGACGTAATCAATGTCAAAGTTTTGTCAAAGTCAAATCATTCTCATTTAGCGCTGTCCACCATCTCACCACAACAAACTACTTTCTAGGCATGGCTGGTTCTCTAATAACTACATTTATTTGAGGCCTGGCTGGCTTCTACATTCTTAAGTGTCCATTATTTAACACATGCATAAACATGCAACTCATAACAGTATACAGTAGTATAATAGTTCATCATCTGAACTCACACAGAAAACAGGGAGAAAGGATCACTTTAATGTACACACGAGTAAATCCGTAACCTTGATTCCACTTGTGTTCAATTCTTACTAATGCGGAAAGGACGTACCGTCACAACCACCATCATGACTACCACCACCATTTCCACTACCATCACCACCAACACTGTAGCCACTTCCACTACTATCACCACCAACACTGTAGCCACTTCCACTACCATCACCTCCAACACTGTAGCCACTTCCACTACTATCACCACCAACACTGTAGCCACTTCCACTACCATCACCTCCAACACTGTAGCCACTTCCACTACCATCACCACCAACACTGTAGCCACTTCCACTACCATCACCTCCAACACTGTAGCCACTTCCACTACCATCACCTCCAACACTGTAGCCACTTCCACTACCATCACCACCAACACTGTAGCCACTTCCACTACCATCACCTCCAACACTGTAGCCACTTCCACTACCATCACCTCCAACACTGTAGCCACTTCCACTACCATCACCTCCAACACTGTAGCCACTTCCACTACCATCACCACCAACACTGTAGCCACTTCCACTACCATCACCACCAACACTGTAGCCACTTCCACTACCATCACCTCCAACACTGTAGCCACTTCCACTACCATCACCTCCAACACTGTAGCCACTTCCACTACCATCACCTCCAACACTGTAGCCACTTCCACTACTATCACCACCAACACTGTAGCCACTTCCACTACCATCACCTCCAACACTGTAGCCACTTCCACTACCATCACCTCCAACACCTCCACTATCACTGCCACCAGCTGCTATTGCAGGTCACTATCACATTCACTTCTACCAGCACCATCACCACCTTCACCACCTCCTCCACTACCACCACTTCCACCACCACCACCACAACTACAACCACTCACATTGCCCCTACCACCACTACAACCACTTCCATAGCAATCAGCACTACCAAGACCAGTTTTAACACCAATGCCAGCACCAGCAATTTTATCGCTGAAAGTGACAACATCATTTTGACTGCTTTTGCCTCTAACATAGCCATGGTTTTTGTCATCTCAGTTTTAAAAATGGCAACCAAGTGTCTAAGTCATTTTATAAAACACGTACACCAGATTACATAAATGCTTGATGAAAAACAGCAATGCTAACAAAAAGTTTGATGCAGAAAAGCTCAGTAATGGAGAGTAAAAGAGATAGCTGTGCTTTGTTGATGGGCTTTTCTTTATCAGTTGGGTCTTCTTCTTCTTTTTTTATTCCCTAAATTGACCATAATTATGTGTATGAGATCTACTAATGGTGTGTGTTGTATTACTGATTTATTTCCAGATCGGTGTGATGTGATTGGCACCTTGCCTTTCTCCTACCTGGTGATGAATTTGCCTCCTCCTCTTGGCCCCGACATGCCCACACTGATGCGCTTTACAGATGTTTTGACCCTCTTCCATGAGGTGAGACTGCAACAAATTTTGGGACTATCTGATAAATTTTGGTGTTGCATTTTGAAAATTATCTGTGTGCATACTTTAGATGCAGGTAATTTCTATAGCTGCATAGTGTCTGATATCTCTGGTCCCATTTCATTAATCCCAGGTATATTTCACCGGCATGCTGGATCATAAAAGGAAATGTTAAAGACCCCTTTTTGGGGACAGCAGTATTACCCTATGGTGTTTGTTGTTCTTAGATTAGCTGTGTGCGTCGGGGGTATAATGAACAGTTTACTGCTCTTCATGGGTCGTCACTATATTGCTTTTCAAGGGTTTTGCCCCATATCTTCAATTTATTGCTGTTCATGGGTTGAGCTCCAGATCTTCACTCTATTGCTCTTCATGGGTTGAGCTCCAAATCTTCACTCTATTGCCCTACATGGGTTGAGCTCCAGATCTTCACTCTATTGCCCTACATGGGTTGAGCTCCAAATCTTCACTCTATTGCCCTACATGGGTTGAGCTCCAAATCTTCACTCTATTGCCCTACATGGGTTGAGCTCCAAATCTTCACTCTATTGCCCTACATGGGTTGAGCTCCAAATCTTCACTCTATTGCCCTACGTGGGTTGAGCTCCAAATCTTCACTCTATTGCCCTCCATGGGTTGAGCTCCAAATCTTCACTCTATTGCCCTACATGGGTTGAGCTCCAAATCTTCACTCTATTGCTCTTCATGTGTTGAGCTCCAAATCTTCACTCTATTGCCCTACGTGGGTTGAGCTCCAAATCTTCACTCTATTGCCTACATGGGTTGAGCTCCAAATCTTCACTCTATTGCCCTACATGGGTTGAGCTCCAAATCTTCACTCTATTGCCCTACATGGGTTGAGCTCCAAATCTTCACTCTATTGCCCTACATGGGTTGAGCTCCAAATCTTCACTCTATTGCCCTACATGGGTTGAGCTCCAAATCTTCACTCTATTGCCTACATGGGTTGAGCTCCAAATCTTCACTCTATTGCCCTACATGGGTTGAGCTCCAGATCTTCACTCTATTGCCCTACATGGGTTGAGCTCCAGATCTTCACTCTATTGCCCTACATGGGTTGAGCTCCAGATCTTCACTCTATTGCCCTACATGGGTTGAGCTCCAAATCTTCACTCTATTGCCCTACATGGGTTGAGCTCCAAATCTTCACTCTATTGCCCTACGTGGGTTGAGCTCCAAATCTTCACTCTATTGCCCTACATGGGTTGAGCTCCAAATCTTCACTCTATTGCCCTACATGGGTTGAGCTCCAAATCTTCACTCTATTGCCCTACATGGGTTGAGCTCCAAATCTTCACTCTATTGCCCTCCATGGGTTGAGCTCCAGATCTTCACTCTATTGCCCTACATGGGTTGAGCTCCAGATCTTCACTCTATTGCCCTACATGGGTTGAGCTCCAGATCTTCACTCTATTGCCCTACATGGGTTGAGCTCCAAATCTTTACTCTATTGCCCTACATGGGTTGAGCTCCAAATCTTCACTCTATTGCCCTACATGGGTTGAGCTCCAAATCTTCACTCTATTGCCCTACATGGGTTGAGCTCCAGATCTTCACTCTATTGCCCTACATGGGTTGAGCTCCAGATCTTCACTCTATTGCCCTACATGGTTGAGCTCCAGATCTTCACTCTATTCCTATTCATGGGTTGGTCATTTGAACAGGCAGGGAGGGAGGCATCATAGATGAATTTTTTTCATTACCTTAATTGATTAAAACTTCCAGATCCAAAATAATATAAAGTAATGTTCTTTGAAATGGGGCTTATTTCCCCATGGGGTTTATCATCTCCTCTCCCCCCCCCCCTTCCCCTTCCTCCCCCTCCCCCTCCCCCCCCCCTTCCCCTTCCTCCCCCTCCCCCCCCCCTCCTCCTCCCCCCCCCCCCCTTCCCCCCCCCCTCCTCCCTCTCCTACCACAAACCCCCAAACCCTGTAACCCCAACCTTCCACCTCCTTTTTCTTTGCTTTGTACATTAGAAAGCAGTCTAAAGCTCACAAATTACTCTGGTTACTGAAGTTATACAGAGTTCTGTTTGATAAATGGATGCAATTATTTGACATTTCATGTTTGTTGTTATGAATATTTTCACATATAATTTTGCTAAACATTTAGATAAATTTTAATAGATATTGGCATACTTTAAACAGAAACAGAATTCTACTTGGCAAATACAACCTCATGAACAATGTTCTTTCATTGCTCCTACAAGAATGTAATAATTTTTTAAAACACACTAGAAGCGAAGTTTTTCTATGCAATTACATGTCAGGAAAGAGCTGACAGATTGGTGTGTGTGTGTTGTGTTGTGGGTGTGTGTGGTGTGTGTGTGGTGTGTTGTGTGTGTGTGTGTGTGTGTGTGTGTATCTAGCATTGCTTTAGAGAGGACAAAATGAAAGATTTGGTTACCCTTTGGCAGTAAATCACCTGTCATAAGCATATCTGGCCTTGGTGCTGCAATATGTCCCCTGGACAGTACAGCTGATGAAGCATTTAAAGAGCTTATCAGCTGCTGCCTCAGAGATGTGTGCAAATACATCAATAAGGGGATAATCATGCAACTGTTCCAAGTGACAGTCCACTGCTCACAGAAAATAAATCACAGAAGGGGGGAAAAGGTCAATCTAACAGCATCAACCTTTGCCAAGTGGAATCGATCTGTTCTGATGAAATCTTGGACCCCACAGGGTAACAGTGACCACAGGGGACTAATCTGTGAGAATTTTTTTTGCAGGCTTACATGCTGTGACCCACACACGTGTCTAGTCATGCCAAGAAATTGTTGAAAATATCAATAACTGCAAATGAATGCACTTCATTCATTAACCTCTCTCTCTCTCTCTCTCTCTCTCTCTCTCTCTCTCTCTCTCTCTCTCTCTCTCTCTCTCTCTCTCTCTCTCCCTCTCCCTCCCTCCCTCCCTCCCTCCCTCCCTCCCTCCCTCCCTCCCTCCCTCCCTCCCCGCCCTCCCTCCCTCCCCTCTCTCTCTCTCTCTCTCTCTCTCTCTCTCTCTCTCTCTCTCTCTCTCTCTCTCTCTCTCTCTCTCTCTCTATTTCTCTCTCTCATGCTGCCATTTCAAATGCATTGATTTTTTATTGTAAGAAAAATGCAAGCTTGAGAACTATCCTTTTCCCCAAAAATTATCCACCTTTACCAACCACCATCATAACCACCCAAGGCCTTAATAACCACCACCATCACAGCCTCTCACACCAAAATGCACATTGCAGTTCATTTTACTCGGCAGCATTTTGTTGATGGGACAGATGAGTTATCACCTGTCCTCCTTTTACAGTTTGGCCATGGGCTGCAGCAGATGCTGACAGCGGCCCCCTACAGTGAGCTGAGTGGGCAACGCAATGTGGAGTGGGATGCAGTGATGGTGTGTGCCAAGTTCATGCAGCGCTGGCTACTGCAACCACATGTACTTCGAGGCCTCTCCTCCCACTTCAGCTCAGGCAACCCTCTGCCTGACAAAGTCATTGACAAGCTGCTCAAAGGTACTGCCTCTGCTCCCTGTGCATTCCAGTATCCATCATAGAAGGCAATGGTAAAGTTGTGGTTTTATGTAACAACTTATCCATACTTGGGTCACAAACCACTTTAGACTTTATCTCTTGATCAGTGGGCTGCACCATCAACCCTTCACTGGCATCTGACAACACACACAGGGACAGATAAGACAAATACAGTCAGGTACCAGCACCCATTCCACTCCCTGGGGAGTATTCCAACCCAATACTGGCTCACATGCAAGGGTTGATTGCACTGCAGTGTGCCATCGCTGCCCTCACAGGTACCCAGGTTAACTCCTGGGTGGGGAGAAACAAAATGAGTTCGGTACCTTGCTCCTGGGTGGGGAGAAACAAAATGAGTTCGGTACCTTGCTCCTGGGTGGGGAGAAACAAAATGAGTTCGGTACCTTGCTCCTGGGTGGGGAGAAACAAAATGAGTTCGGTACCTTGCTCCTGGGTGGGGAGAAACAAAATGAGTTCGGTACCTTGCTCCTGGGTGGGGAGAAACAAAATGAGTTCGGTACCTTGCTCCTGGGTGGGGAGAAACAAAATGAGTTCGGTACCTTACTCCTGGGTGGGGAGAAACAAAATGAGTTCGGTACCTTGCTCCTGGGTGGGGAGAAACAAAATGAGTTCGGTACCTTGCTCCTGGGTGGGGAGAAACAAAATGAGTTCGGTACCTTGCTCCTGGGTGGGAGAAACAAATGAGTTCGTACCTTGCTCCTGGTGGGGAGAAACAAAATGAGTTCGGTACCTTGCTCCTGGGTGGGGAGAAACAATACTAGCTAAGCACCTTACTCCTGGGTGGGGAGAAACAATACTAGCTAAGCACCTTACTCCTGGGTGGGGAGAAACAATACTAGCTAAGCACCTTACTCCTGGGTGGGGAGAAACAAAATGAGTTCGGTACCTTACTCCTGGGTGGGGAGAAACAATACTAGCTAAGCACCTTACTCCTGGGTGGGGAGAAACAATACTAGCTAAGCACCTTACTCCTGGGTGGGGAGAAACAATACTAGCTAAGCACCTTACTCCTGGGTGGGGAGAAACAATACTAGCTAAGCACCTTACTCCTGGGTGGGGAGAAACAATACTAGCTAAGCACCTTACTCCTGGGTGGGGAGAAACAAAATGAGTTCGGTACCTTGCTCAAGCATGCAAGTCTGGGAACCACACTGCCTCAAATGATGCAGCTACTAGAAAACTTCATGATTTATTTGCATCTGGAATGTAACACCTTTTACCAAGTAAATACAGACCTTTTCCCACAGCTTGGGCAGTAAAGGTCTATTGCCGTGAGAGTACATACCAATGAGCAAGCTGCAGGTATTCATGCTGCATAAGGTGTGCATGATGAATTAAAGCAACAGTTTTACCTAAACCCAAGAAAGATATATCATGTGACTTTTGATGTGTGACATTGGCATGGTTTCTCATACAGACGAGCAGTGAGAAATAGACATTTGTGGTTGCTGATGCTATGCACAACATCTTGGAGAAAATATTCTTGAGTTTTATATATGAGTAGTTGTGCCTACAGTTTAGTGTTGCTAGTACAAAAAAACTGATAGTTTTTGGACCTTGCCTTTTCAGCTGAGAAGCACCTGTCAGGGTTTGACATGATGCAGCAGTTGTACTTCAGTGCCTATGACATGGAGCTGCACATAAGGTGAGGTCTTTCTGTTGATAAGGTCCCAGTCTTGTGAGCCCTTTGTCCTGTCCTGTCAAGCAATAGGGTGTAGAGTCAAGACTCTTGGTGGGAGAGATGGCAGAGAAGCAGGATGTGAAAAGAAGAGAACATTTTCTCCGATGAGACATATTAATGAATACATTCTATTGATTTGGTTAGGTTATGTTAATGGTGGGTTGGTAGGCAGGTTGGTTGGTTGGTTAATTGTGGTTTTGGTTTGGATTGGAAGGTTTGGTTTGGATTGGTTATTTCATTGCTTGCTTTTTGGCTTGATTAGAATGATGGATTTGGGAGGCTTGATCAATGTGTGCGTGTGTGTGTGTATGTGTGTGTATGTGTGTGTGTGTGTGTGTGTGTGTGTGTGTGTGTGTGTGTGTGTGTGTGTGTGTGGTGTCAGACCTGCCTGTTCTCCCGAAAAATTCGGGAGACTCCCGATTTAGGCCTGTTTCTTCCCACCAGGGCGTTGCCCCTGGACCTCACCGGGGCCTTGGTGGCCCCTGGACCCTGACCTGTTTTTCAGAATCTCCCTAATTGGCCTTTGGGGGGGTAGGCAGGTCTGGTGTGCGTGTGTGTGCGTGCGTGCGTGCGTGCGAAGATATAACACTTCTAAAGAAAGTCTTTTAATGAGAAGATATGATGAGAGCAGGGTAGGTGTTGGTCTATCTCTTTGTTGATAGATGTATGAGTGTAGAGATGTATTACTTCCCTCCACATTCACTCACACAGTTCTCAAATTCTTTCTGTTTTGGCGGCTAGGGGTATCAATCGTGGAGGGTGGGATAATTAATTCACTCACTCTCTCTCTCTCGCTCGCATGACACGACACAATGTTCATTAAGGATTTTCTTTAATGAGACTGAATCATGAATAAAATCAAATTCAAGGCAATATGAATAAAAATGTCAATCAATTCTATCAGTCTACTCTCTGACTGAAAAGTAGAGGATTACTTTCACTGACCCAAAACCAAAGTTGACCAAGAGTTACTCACAAGTTCATGCAGATAGGCGATGACGCTTCTCGAACTTTCCAACGACGAAACTTCTGCCCAAAACGATGTCCACTCAGAAATGGGCTATCACAAGCACACACTCTCTCTCTCTCAAGGCTACACCTCAAAAGAGAGGATCAAAGGCCATAGACACCTTTGGGGTTCACTCACACACATGTACACGTGTGGACACAGGTTTGAACACCAGCCAGCGTTCAGAACTGAACGACGAAACTTTCATGATGGCGAGACGGCGTCATAATCCGGCAAGCTGGACCTTCATTCATAGAGGACACTGTTCTTAATACAACCTTTCAGATGGTCGGGGGAGGATTAAACTTTTAACGTGTTTCATCTCAACATGGAGCTGCTCGAAAATACGTCTGCTCATAACGACATTCCTGGAGTCAACTAACTCACATAATTCCAGCGTCTTCGACAAGAGTTATTCACAGCGCATGCGCCACCATCTTCTGTCAATCAAATCATTGTTGCGTCACTGATAATTAAAAAAAGCAGCAAATTCAAACCGGTCTCAGAGTGCAAAGCTCAGCTTGTTCCCGCCGCACAGCGACATGGCGTTCGTTTCAAACAATACAGAAAATGGAACAAAGGCTGGACCGTAACAAGATGCCTTTGATAGTGCATTTGGGATTTGTTCAAGCAGTGTGTGTGTGTGTGTGTGTGTGTGTGTGAGTGTGTGTGTGTGTGTGTGTGTGAGCTAGCCCCAAAAGTCAGGAGCCCAGAGGCTCCAGCTGTTTAGGAGGTCACCAAGCAGATCCTGCAGTATGCTCTGATCACAGTATAAAACAGTTTTAATGAAATCTTCCACTTAGTATCACCAAAAGGAACTTTATTGTTAGTACTTGAAGTGGACTCCTATGAGTGGTGGTCTACTGTGAGTGTTGGTCTACTGAGAGTGGTGGTCTAATGTGAGTGGTGATCTACTGTGAATGGTGGTCTACTGTGGGTGGTGCTCTACTGGGAGTGGTACTCTACTGGGAATGGTGCTCTACTGGGAGTGGTGGACTCCTATGAGTGATAGTCTACTGTGAGTGGTGGTAAACTGGGAGTGGTGGTCTACTGTGAGTGGTGATCTACTGTGAATGGTGGTCTACACTGTGAGTGGTGGTCTACTGTGAGTGGTGGTCTACTGGGAGTGGTGCTCTACTTGGAGTGGTGGACTCCCATGAGTGATGGTCTACTGTGAGTGGTGCTCTACTGTGAGTGGTGATATTCTGTGAGGTGTGTACCACTGAGTGGTACTCTACTGTGAATGGTGGTCTGTTAGGGTGTTCAACTGTGATGTCTGTGATGGTCTACTGTGTGATGTTCTACTGTAAGTGGTAGACTACTGTGAGTGGTGGTCTTTTTCTAAGATATGGCACTGCTGTGCTCTGTGTGCCTGCAGCAAGAACCAGTGGCACGACGCCATGCAGCGAACTTGGAAGGAGTACATGCCTCTGCCCCTGGACCCTGATGACAACCACCCCTGCTCCCTGACTGAGGTTGTCTCAGACCAGTCAGCTGCCACCTACTACTCCATCAAGTGGTCTGAGGTGAGAAAAGGACACACCAAACACTCCATTTTGCAGCCAGTTCTATTTCTCCATGGTTTTTGTTGAAAACCTCTGAGCCAATAACAAGCAAAGAAGTAAGTAAATGAATAAATGTTGTCCAACATCTAAGTAGCCTTTTTAAAAAGTGCATGCTGTATACAAGTGTAGAAAGTGTTACACTCATGGTCCAAGTAACACATATCTGAAAATTAGTACCGTTGATGTGTTATGAAAACTGCGGCACAATTACCTGTAGTTCTCAATGCAATAATATTTAAAATGATGGACAAAAGAGTGAGCGAGGGAAGTTAACTGAACTAAACTTTATTTTGAAGGCTGTCAGCCCATAGCAAATACATGTATTAACAACTTGACCCTGACTATTCGTCATGGTCTGTGATTTTTCCTGGACAATGAAGTAGTATGGTATTTTTTGCAAAATTCAAACATTCATAGACATACTGCAGTTGTCTTACATTGTCAGCCATGTCAGCACATTTTATTAACTCAGTCATTTCAGTCTGTAAAACATGTCACTCTCCCATCTTGGTTTGAAATGATTAAAACAAAGCTATGGGGTAATCAGACAGAATCACTTGTAAAACAAATAATTAGGAAATCAGAATGTATTAGCTTCTTTTATATGATCCTCCTCAGCAAATACAGTTTTAGTAGCATGATTTCCACAACCAATAAAATGAACAAGGTCATTTGATAATAGTGACATGCAGTGGGAAACTGTTCACTGAGTAATTAACTAACCCCAGGGCCAAAGTGTGTGGAGAACAATGGAGTAAGTTGGGTGAAGAGGTTTCCGGTGCTGTTGCCTGAAGTTAGCTGGTGCTGTAAAGGATAATCCATGTGATCATTGGTTCACATTCTTAGGCTTGGTTGTTGTTGAAACTACCATTCTTTGTTATATCAACGTGTTGACTTGTTATGTTTGTTTATGCATTACAGATGATTGCTGCAGATGTCTTCTCTGCTTTTGAGGAAGCTGGTTTGAATCAGGAAGACAAAGTCACTGCAGTTGGATCACGGTAAGAACTGTCTAGTATTTATAACTGCATGACTTGAGTATTTGATTTAATTACAATTTCCAAGGCACATAGAAAATGTGTCCTAGTACCTTGAAGATATATTGACTAGCAGACCATGACGGGAAGAAATAAAAATGAAAAACTTGTACCTTAGGAAAAGTTATCAAAGTGGCTCACTCATCTTATAAGCTGAGATTACTTGTCAACATTTATCTCACAACTTAGACCACCAAACTGCAGTAAGTGTAGTATTCCAGTTGCCTAATACTAATGATTCTTCACTACCCCTCTGTTTCAGCAACCATTTAAAGTTTCTGTAGTAAATGAATGGCAGTCACACACCATAATGAGACTAACAATACATGTAAAATAGATATTAACAATTTCTTGCTGTGAAAGGAAAACATTCCACTGAGCGTTGTTGTGCAGGTTCCGTGACACCTTCCTGAAGCTGGGAGGGTCAGTTCCGGCAAGCGAGGTCTTCCGACGGTTTCGAGGAAGGGACCCGACCCTTGATGCCCTTCAGATCTACTACGGTGTGAAATGATGTGGGACAGCATGACCATGTCTTCCATAGTGTGAAGTGATCGTACTGGACTGTCATCTCCACTCAAACATGACATGACCTGGACTGACAAGCCCTCTTGACAGCAGTGTGAGGCAACCTGGACTGATGACTTCACTCCCTGCTGCCCTGGAGTTTTTTGTGCTGCTTGGATGCATTGATTGTTGGAAGTGATTAGTGTTGTGGAAGCAATATGAAGTGAAAGACTTGTTTGGTATAATCAAACCCAAGTTCCTGGAAAATTTGGTGTGCAAGAAATGAATGTTGACTTTGCCATTTCTACCACTCATTTAAAAGAAATGATTTGTGTGATTGTTTGAAGCAAAGTACTGTATTTGAAAATGTTTATATTATGAATGATGTTGCAAGCTTTTAGAAAGGAAAGCAGTTTGACAGTCCAAGGAAAGAGCATTGTGATAATTGCACTTTTTGTGTGCAATCACTTTGCTGCTATCATATCTGCATGTCATCTGTAGGTCATGCCTGAGCTTAAAGGAACATACATGTATGAACAGTTTTTTTGTAATAGATTTGCTATTTCATGGATTGCTGTGCATTAGGGAATATTTGCTCAGTGGGTAATGCAATTCACCCACAAAATGGAGCTGATTATTATGTTGTCTTGAGTTTGTGTGTGTGTGTGAGTGGTGTGTTGAAGCTTCATTTAAAGGCAGTTTGGGTCTTTTACTGTGTAGAACATGATTTAGGAAGGATCTTGTAAGCAGCTCCAAAACCCATGATAAGAAAGCATGTTATCTTTGGCTTGAAATTGAATCACAAGTAAATGAAAGGCAGTGTATTAGGAAAGCAGGTGATAACAAAATTGTTTGAAGTTTCTGTTACACACTTTTTACAGGAGGAAGTGCATAAACTGGTATAGTTTATGTGTACACTTTATGTGTAGTGAAAGTCATATTCTTTTTGTTATAAACATCTGCTGGTTGTACATGAATTAAACTTAAATCTCTTAAAATGTTGTTTTATTTGATTTGGCTCTTAGTGTATTTGTTTACTCTTTGATGAAAAGGTAACATTTTTCAAGATACTTCAAGCCATTGGAAGCTTCTTGAAGAGAGAATATCAAGGACAAGAGGTAGATTCACCCTGCACCTCTTTTGTTGTATCAAGAATAGGAATTACAAAAATGTTGACTTGTGACATGTCCTTTTTGAAAAGTTCATTTAGTGCATTTCACCTCCAATCTCCACAATGCTGCACCCAGCCCTTGGTCTAACTGTTCAACTGCCTCAGTAACACAGCTGAAAAATGAGTACTTTTCCCACTTGAAAGTTATCTGTTACAGAGTGAGTGTTCATCTTGTGGAGGTAGCATGCATCCAGGAACAACTATGAAGACTGTACCCCCAAAAATGGTTTTTGTTTGCTAAATAGCTGGATGGCAGTGTGTTGAATAATCAATATCTTGATTGACTACATGGATTTCAAGTAACTGTTGGATGAGAAATTTGAATTCCATTTACATGGTGCTTAGAAGCATACATCTAATGAAACTGGATTTTAATAATATTTTTAATAAGGAATTAATCATGAGGGTGATTTACTGATAGACACGGATGCACAGTCAGAAAATCTGTTTTTCACTCATTACAATCTTGGAGGCGACTGGTCCTTTGAACACTGTTTCTCACTCATCTGACTGACTTTTTGTTCTTTTTTCATTCCGAAAACAACAACAAAGTTAGCACAATCACACAGAGTTTGTTGCTGTTTTCATAGGGCTCCCCCCATTCTTTAATGTCCATTGTTTTCTTTCATATTTTGGAGTTTTATCCCACATTTCCCTTTTAATCTCTTATTGACTCACATGCGAAGCAAAAGTGAGTCTATGTACTGAGCCGTTTCGTCCGTCCGTCCGGGCGTCCGTCCGTCCGTCCGTCCGGGCGTCCGTCCGGGCGTAAAAAACTTAAACGTTGGATTTTTCTCGGAGACTATTAAGTCTATCAACACCAAATGTGGCATGATGGTGTATGATGACAAGGCCTCAAAAAACATACATAGTGACTTGACCTTGTTTCAAGGTCAAGGTCACAGGAGCCATAAATGTGGTCTCAAAAACAGTCATTTTTAACATTTTCCCAATTTTCTCCCACGTTATTGAGAATGGCGACCTTAGATCTACAAGTGGTATATAGGTCAAAGCAAGCCCTATCTTTTGATACCAGTTTGGTTGACCTTGCTTCAAGGTCAAGGTCACAGGAGCTCTTCAAAGTTGGATTGTATACATATTTTGAAGTGACCTTGACCCTGAACTATGGAAGATAACTGTTTCAAACTTAATAATTATGTGGGGCACATGTTATACTTTTATCATGAGACACATTTGTTCACATATCATCAAGGTCAAGGTCACTTTGACCCTTATGAAATGAGACCAAAATGGGGTAGTGAACCACTAAAAGTGACCTATCTCATGGTAGAAAGTGCCAATAAGCACCATTGTGCTTCCTATGTCTTGAATTAACAGCTTTGTGTTGCTTGACCTTGGATGACCTTGACCTTGGGTCAAGGTCACATGTATCTTGTTCATATTTTTGACTCACATGCGAAGCAAAAGTGAGTATGTACTCACCCGTTTTGTCCGTCCGGGCGTCCGGGCGTCCGGGCGTCCGAAAACTTTAACGTTGGATTTTTCTTGGAGACTATTAAGTCTATCAATACCAAATGTGGCATGATGGTGTATGATGACAAGGCCTCAAAAAACATACATAGTGACTTGTCCTTGCTTCAAGGTCAAGGTCGCAGGGGCCATAAATGTTGTCTAAAAAACAGTCATTTTTCACATTTTCTCAATTGTCTCTGAAGTTTTTGAGATTGGATACCTCACCTATATATGGTATATAGGGCAAAGTAATCCCTATCTTTTGATACCAGTTTGGTTGACCTTGCTTCAAGGTCAAGGCCACAGGAGCTCTTCAAAGTTGGATTGTATACATATTTTGAAGTGACCTTGACCCTGAACCATGGAAGATAACTGTTTCAAACTTAATAATTATGTGGGGCACATGTTATACTTTCATCATGAGACACATTTGGTCACATATCGTCAAGGTCACTTTGACCCTTATGAAATGTGACCAAAGTGAGGTAGTGAACCACTAAAAGTGACCATATCTCATGGTAGAAAGTGCCAATAAGCACCATTTTGCTTCCTATGTCTTGGATTAACAGCTTTGTGTTGCATGACCTTGGATGACCTTGACCTTGGGTCAAGGTCACATGTATTTTGGTAGAAAAAAAGTGTAAAGCATTTCTTAGTGTGTGATGTCATTGGTAGGTTTAGTTGTTTGACCTTGACCTTGAAGATCACCTGAAGGTCAAGGTCATGTAAAGGTCAAGATCAAGCATGTGAGTCGTATGGGCTTTGCCCTTCTTGTTCTTCCTGGTGTGTCCTTCTGTCTCCTCTTCCCTCCTCTGCGCCCCCACCCCTCTCTCTCTCTGTCTCTCTCTGTCTCTCTCTCTCTCTCTCTCTCTCTCTCTCTCTCTCTCTCTCTCTCTCTCTCTCTCTCTCTCTCTCCCTCAGAAGCATCATCAATTTATTTCAATGAAAGAAAGCTTCAAATAACAAAGTTCTTTCTCATGGGGACAGAGAGGATGGTAAAGGTAGAGGAGGAAAGTGGATGGGCAGTAGTGGGAAGTAACCTTGAACGCTCACTAGTCCTGTTTTCACGAGAACATCGGCTTTGGAATGACTTTTTGTACTTGAAGAAAGGACAAAAGATGACTTCTGGCCGACTTGAATAATTCACACAAGCCTTCGGATCTTGGAAGCTGGTTCGGATCTTGGAAGCTCCATTGGATCTTGGAAGCTCCTGCGTTTCTTGGACGCTCCTTCGTATCTTGGAAGCTCCTTCGTACCTTGGAAGCTCCTGCGTGTCTTGTCCTTCGCATCTTGGAAGCTCCTGCGTGTCTTGGAAGCTCCTGCGTGTCTTGTCCTTCGCATCTTGGAAGCTCCTGCGTGTCTTGGAAGCTCCTGCGTGTCTTGGAAGCTCCTTCGCATCTTGGAAGCTCCTGCATATCTTGGAAGCTCCTGCATGTCTTGTCCTTCGCATCTTGGAAGCTCCTGCGTGTCTTGGAAGCTCCTGCGTGTCTTGGAAGCTCCTTCGCATCTTGGAAGCTCCTGCGTGTCTTGTCCTTCGCATCTTGGAAGCTCCTGCGTATCTTGGAAGCTCCTTCGCATCTTGGAAGCTCCTGCGTGTCTTTTTCTTCGCATCTTGGAAGCTCCTGCGTGTCTTGGAAGCTCCTGCATATCTTGGAAACTCCTGCATATCTTGGAAGCTCCTGCGGGTCTTGGAAGCTCCTGCGGGTCTTGTCCTTCGCATCTTGGAAGCTCCTGCGTGTCTTGTCCTTCGCATCTTGGAAGCTCCTGCGTGTCTTGTCCTTCGCATCTTGGAAGCTCCTGCGTGTCTTGGAAGCTCCTGCGTGTCTTGTCCTTCGCATCTTGGAAGCTCCTGCGTATCTTGGAAGCTCCTTCGGCAGATAAGTGATGAGACTATACCAGGGGACACATATATAGAAGTAGCCGCGAATCTTTACTCAAATTGGAAGGAGGAAACGGGCTGCACGGGAATCAGGCTGCTGGAGCAGCCCATCATAAAGGGAGACCACCTCAAGAGGCGTGAACCGCTTGCGTGTCTAGCCCCCTGTGGGTTGGTGAAAATAGACCCGCCGCGTCACCCTAGTGATTCGTAAGAGGTGAATTATAGGGACACAATAACTTTTGATTTGCGCTTACTCCTAAACTATTCTAGTTATGTTCATTCTTAATGGTCTTAGATAGCCTACAAATGCCAGCCAGCCAGCCATCATTTCGTGTCTAACCTCTTTTACTTGGTTTTGTGGAAGTTCGCAAAAGCTCAGAAAGCACGCGACGTTTTGGGTTGTTTCCAGCTAACAAGCGTGCGCGCACACACACACACACACACACACACACACACACACACACACTCCCGCATGCACACACACTCCCGCACGCACACGCCGACCGATCCACTTGGAAAAACTATGGGCAAGTCGCCAATGAGTGGATTCAGTGAAGAAGAGTTGGGTGTAGCTTATGCTTTAACTCCAGTGATGACTTTTCCACTCCTTTGCTGTCAAATTTGATAGGATCATGAGGTGGACGGAAAAAAAGCTTGATATGGTAGAGGAGATATAGATCCAACAGAAAATGAAAGAAATAATAGAGTGGGACATGCATGAGCTCGCGCAAGTGTGCGTGCGTGTGTGAGGTGGGCGTTGTGAAAAGGACAGAAGGTGTAAGGAAGAGATATGTCAAACTGGGAAAAGATGAGGTGATGACAAGACTGTGTGGAGGCTAAAAAGTGTACGGTACCCACATTGAAAGCAATGATGTAAATGTGTCATTTGTTTTGCCTGCTATGCACTAGCTCAAGCTAACAACCAACCACATTATTTTTATGTTATAAAACTGAAACATGTCTTGTATCCTGTATTTTGTTAATTAAACAGAAGTTGTTTTTTTGCGCGAGTCCACGAGAATCCGTTCGCTCGTGGGTACAGATGTGGATAGGCCTGCGTGCAGTCACCTGCGTGTCACAGCATTGAAGCCAAGATTTAGACAGAACGAACAAACAAACAAATAAACGAATGAACGATTTTATGTATATAGGCCTCTAGCCTATCACAACCTAATTATGTGTACAACTCATCAGTTATGTTCTTTGTTGCTTGTCTGCAATACAGGATACATTGCTGATGACCTTGTCATTTTTATATGCTCACAAGTCATTACATCATGTACGTTTATGTGCACAGACACACAGCCAGACAGACAGACAGAGACAGGCAGGGAGGGAGGGAGGGAGAGAGAGAGAGAGAGAGAGAGAGAGAGAACGAACGAACGAACGAATGGTTTATTTGTTAGGCCACGGGCCTATCACAACTTACAAAATTGAATCATCTGCAGCAGCAATCTGTACAGCATCTTGTCTTCGCTTAAATGCATAGTACATGTACATAGCCAATGAACGTATTGTTCCTGTGGTGGTCGGTGGTAAGGTTGGAGTCAAGTACGACGCAGGGGCGAAGTCGAGTTACTTTCCCACACTTTATTGGCCGTTGGTACAAGCTCTTAGTAAGATGAACCTCTTGACCGGGTGGTGAATTGGTCTCTCTGACCCAGATGGAATGGGGTCTCCCGCTCTCTAAACCAGATGGAATGTGGTCTCCCTGGCTGTGTGCCGTCTCCCCATTATCAAGCGAATGCACGGACCTCACAGGAGCCAGGGGATGGATTGTTCCACAGATCCTATCCCATGGCTCCCAAGTCGTGCTTGTATTTGGAAGGAAACAGGAATTACTTCATTGAACTCGCTTTGAAATTACTTCTTACAAATGTTGCCTCAGCATAACACCGTCTATTGAATGAATCACATGCCGTTGCAAGTGGTTGTCTTACTTGAGAGGAAACATTAGATTTATACTCGAAATGTTACAATTCAGATACCAGAGTGGGAGGACGGCGCACTAGCCAGGGGTCACGCTAATGCAAGGAGTGATTGACAGGGCAGCTGCACTAACAATCAGACCACAGGAGGGGTCACAGAGCGGTCAGCTGCTCAGCTTGCCTTACAGAAAGGATGGGGGAAGGGGGTTGGAGAGAGGTCTGACACACAGGATTGGGGGGTGGGGAGACAGAAGCAGGGATATTTCAATAGAGGATGAACACAGCAGATGTACACTACACTTTGTGATAGGTGCACCTTATGACATGGACACAGTAGATGTACGATACACTCGGTGATAGGTGCACCTCATCACAGTTCCGAAGTCCTGTGAGGACAATAAGGTTCCCAGTTCTTCTCTTGTGTACGATGAGTCAACCGTTCCGATTCTTGACCGGATCGGCAACAAAATCAGGGGACATATGTCTGTCTTAAGTCTTCATACACTGGACAAGCAAGGAGAAAGTGCACTTCTTATTCAACTTCTTCTCTGCAAGCGGGGCATATATATAATTTATCTGAGCCATCGTTGTAATATCTTAATATAGGACATTCACTTCAGGCATTCGACTAACTGATGTACAGCGTCACCGCTTATATACCATGAAACTGGGGAGAGGGGGAGGAGAGACAGGAGGGTTGTAGGGGGCTTAGGCAAGCTAGTACAAAGAGAACAGTGAGGGGAGGAAGATGAAGAAACTTAGACAGGATTCGGGAACGATTTCAAGAAGAGGTGAGTTTTGAGAGCAGAGCGAAAGGTCGAGGGAGATGTAGAGTGACGAACAGAGGCGAGGAGGTCATTCCAGATAGAGGGAGCCTGATAATAGAAAGAGCCTTCACCAAATTTTGTTTTAACTGGAAGGTCCTCCGGGAACCTGAGGATTCTTGTGTCTGCGGAAGAGCGTAGCTGTCTAGCGGGTGTGTAGGTGCGCATGGGTTTAGAGAGATATTGAGGAAGGGATTCAGCGAAGTAATGGTAGCAAAGACCGGCAATCTTGTATTAGACTCTAGCACTAATGGGCAACCAGTGGAGAGAGCGGAAGAGAGGCTCGAGTGAGATGATCTGGCTTTTTTTTACTTACAGATGAGTCGAGCTGCAAGATGAGTCGAGCTGCAAAGGCAAATACCCCTGTAGTTATCAGGCACCTGGGGATCACCTTTCTTGAATATTGGTATTATAACTGAGTTTCTCCACGGATCTGGGAAGTAAGCCTTAGTGAACATTGAATTTAGTAAGGATGCGAAAAAATCTAACATAGTGTGTGGCATACATTTGATCATTTCAGCCGTAATTTCGTCTCCTCCTGCTGATTTACCCAATTTCAATCTAGTAATGGCCTGAGTGACTTCCTCACGAGAGAGAGAGAGAGAGAGAGAGAGAGAGAGAGAGAGAGAGAGAGAGAGAGCGAGAGGAGGGAGGGAGGGCTGGAGGGAGGGAGGGAGGGAGGGAGGGAGGGAGGGATGAGGGAGGAGGGAGGGAGGGGGTGGGCGGGAGAGGGGGGGAGAGGAGAGAGAGAGACGAGAGTAGACGAGAGAGAGAGAGAGAGAGAGAAGAGGAGAGAGAGGAGAAGAGAAGAGGCGAGGGGAGGGAGGAGGGGAGGGAGGGATTGAGGGAGGGAGGGAGAGGGAGGGAGGGAGGGAGGGAGACAGACAGACAAAAACAGACAGACAGACAAACATACAGCTAGCAGAGACCAGACAGGCAGACGATAGACAGAGACAGACAGATAAACAGACACAGACAGACAGACAGACACGACAGAGACAGACAGACAGACAGACGAGAGAGAGAGAGAGAGAGAGAGAGACAGACAAGAGAGAGAGACGAGAGGGACAGAACGAATGAACGAACTTTATTTTACAAGGGTTTGAATTAGGCAGTATGCCTTTCTTCATTCAGCCCTTGAGCGCAAAATATTCAAGTGTGGTGAGGAGAGAGATAGAGAGAGAGAGAGGACGAGATGAGAAGAGAGAGAGGGAGGGGAGGAGACAGAGAGAGGACGAGAGAGAGAGAGATAGAGAGCGAGAGAAGAGAGAGACGAGAGACAGAGAGAGAGAGAGAGGGGAGGGCTGCATGGGTTGGGGTGGGGGGGGCGTGGAAGAGAGCTATGAGAGTAAGAGTGTTAGAGTAAGAGTGGTGGGAGTGGAGGGGGGAGAGAGAAAGAGTAGACATGACAGACAGACAGACAGACAGACAGACAGACAGACAGACAGACAGACAGACAGACACAGACAGACAGACAGACAGACAGACAGGGCAGACAGACAGTCAGACAGACAGAGAGAGAGAGAGAGAGAGACGAGAGAGAGACAGACAGACAGACAGACAGACAGACAGACAGACAGACAGACAGACAGACAGACAGACAGACAGACAGACAGACAGACAGACAGACAGACAGACAGACAGACAGACAGACAGATAGACAGACAGACAGACAGACAGACAGACAGATAGACAGACAGACAGACTTGTGTCTCCTTTCTTTTTACCTGGAGGGGAAGTAACTGCTGTTTTACTGTAATGAAGCTTTGCGTCCTGAAAAGTTGTTTTAATTAAAAAAAAATTACCGTCGTTAAATCTTCTTCCTTTGGTAGAGAAATTTTCTTTTGAAATTATGTTGCATACTGAAATAACACATACGAGCTTTTCTATTACTTGAAACTTCAGCGCGATTAGCCTACCGCATAACGGCTAACGCCGAAACCGACTGTCTTCGCCTAAAAACATTTTGAAAAAAGAAAAATCTGCGATCTTCGATCGATAGCAGGTAAGTTCTCTAGCTTAGTATGAGAGGCATAGTTTGCTAGTCGACAAATCATCATCTTTGTTCAAGACCGACCCAACGTGCATGCACCCTGGGGGCGATTCTGTCACTATCTGATATTAGTGATAAACATACATCATGTGCCTTTGCACCAGAGCGCTGTGAATGATTTTGGTAATCTGTTCGTTTTGCGGGTTGTGTCACATCAAGAAACTTAGAAAGATAGGTGTTGACAATGCCTTCTGATCATCATGACAGACCCTCCACTACAGAAGACTAAGAATATCGAAGCTTTTTAACTATTTGATGGTGATAATACTGAGTGTTTGGTCGTGTCGATATTGTTTACGGTTGAAATTGTTGTTGAGAATAAAAGAGAAATTGTTGGACTTGGAGGG
Organism: Theodoxus fluviatilis; assembly: GCA_034096865.1. Taxonomy (NCBI): domain Eukaryota; kingdom Metazoa; phylum Mollusca; class Gastropoda; order Cycloneritida; family Neritidae; genus Theodoxus; species Theodoxus fluviatilis. The sequence goes on along the minus strand of JAWQFJ010001837.1, from coordinate 131,680 downwards.
ACCGGAGAATAAGCATTCACGGCTGGAATTAAGTTCGACTGAAACACACCTAATAGGCTACTGGTAGGCCTATTAGGCGAATTCTTTGAAAGTTGTGCCTACTGTGTAAAATAATGCCCATGCACTCCATACGTAGAATTAGACCTTAATTCCAAGTCGAGCTAAGCATGATAGACTAATTATCAGAGTGAATCGCTGAATTTGAGCATTTGCGTGCGTGAAAGTTGTATAAGTACGTATCCTCTTTAGGATTTTGTTTGTTTGTTGCAGGGTTGGTTTTTTTTTCATCCCTCTTTCTAATATAGTTGTTCTATCAGACCGCTTGATCATCATCCATGATCCTGCCCCAGTGGTCGATGGCAGTGATGGTCAGCGCTGTCGGTGCTGTCGGTGCAGTAGAATGTGTTCTCTCACCATTGTCTTCCACGCATCAGTTGCAGCGTTTAAAACTATTATATTTGTCCGTTTTCGGTGGTCGTTTGTTCCTCAAAGGTAGCTTTCAATAAACCTTGTTTGAGACAAGAGTTTATACAGTTGTCCTCGTCGGAGAGTCGTACTGAATCAACTTGCATCAAATAACCATTGCTGCCAATGCCGACGCAGATCTGACACCTGGGTGATTGATTGAACACGGTTTCACTTTACTTGTCCCTTATATTCAAATATGGGATTGACAAGAAGTCATGTATCTTCACTGCTTTTTAAAGGAATAAGATGGAATTAGACTTTGCTACGCGTTAGGTTACAATTTTCTCTCCCTCTATCGAAGGAAATGGAGCCCAACGTGCCTGTGAAACTGGGACGCTTGGCATCAACTGACAGCCAGGGGATGGCCCTGCACAACGCTGCCGCTGCTGGAGACGTCAAGGCACTGAAGAAGGCACTTGCAACAGGTGCTTTTGCTACTTTTATTCGGATTGTGAGGAAGTGTGAATGGATTAATTAAATTTTTTGAGTCAATAGGCAACAAAATGAACAATAGGACAGCAGAAACTGTGATTTACCAGATTGCAATTATGAAATAAATTATTTGTCTCAACACAACAATGGTCTTTATCTTTGTGTACTGCATTTCATTGTCATTTCCCACATCATTGTGTCATTGATGATGATGAAGATGAAGATGATGATTATTATAACCATGATCATGATGGACAATCGATGACAGACATGATTATTATATTAATGTCTGTTACAATTGCTTTAAATTTTTTGTGCTTTTAGTGTAATGACTATCTATATCCTGACTTCGTTTTTCTGCAAGGTGAATCAATGGAGTGCATGATGTATGCATATTCTACTCCTGTTGTTATCTAGGAGACAAAATTCATATTAGGCTCTCTGCGTGAGCAAAAGGTGATGCAGTTGTGTTTTTGCAGGCCTGGATGCAGACTATCCAAACGATGCTGGGCAGACACCCTTATTTCTGGCCTGTGCTGGAGGGCACTACAATGCTGTCAAAGTTCTGCTGGAGCATGGAGCCAACCCTAATGAGTCAGTATGGAGAAGTCTCTCCAAATGTTTATTTTTCTGGAATTCCATGTTCTGCTTTTCTTTTCAAATTTGATCTCAAATATGTTGTTGTTCTGAGATGGATTTGTCCTATGTTTCACTGTGTGAAAATTTTAATTTCAGACTGGAGATAATTATGAGCACAGATCAATAACCAAATGAAGATTTTGAGTCTTTTATGATTGACCAACAGTTGATAAGCATGTCCTTCCTCTTAAGTCCAGCTCTATTTAAAAATTTCTAGCATTCAGCAACGATAAAACCAGGCTCCTTTCCTCCTGTAGAAGAAGGGTTCTGCAGTTTTGGGCAAAACCAGGCCCTCAGTGATGTGCTGAGGCTGAAAGAGTTTTGAAATACATTAAAAGACCAAAAAGACCATTGGTCATTCTCTCTTTAACATAACACTATAGTTCCACTGCCATAGAAAAACATACGTTCTTCACATAAGCCACCCACCAACAGGTTCAAGCTGAAGCAAACACACTTTACACTGATCCACAAACCCACAGCACATGTAGGCACACACCTGTTGGACATACTTAATCAGTGAAGGATTACCTATAATAAATTGACCATGAAGAGTCACTCTAGTCTTCTCCTTCCATGAGTCACCAGTATTCTCCTTCTCTGAATCCTTAGTCTTCTCCTTCTCTGAATCCCCAGTCTTCTCCTTCCATGAGTCCCTAGTCTTCTCCCTCCACAAGTCACTAGTCTTCTCCCTCCATGAGTCCCTAGTCTTCTCCCTCCACAAGTCACTAGTCTTCTCCCTCCATGAGTCCCTAGTCTTCTCCCTCCACAAGTCACTAGTCTTCTCCCTCCATGAGTCCCTAGTCTTCTCCCTCCACAAGTCACTAGTCTTCTCCTTCCCTGAATCCCTAGTCTTTTCCCTCCACAAGTCACTAGTCTTCTACTTCCATGAGACCCTAGTCTTCTCCCTCCACAAGTCACCAGTCTTCTCCTTCCATGAGTCCCTAGTCTTCTCCCTCCATGAGTCACTAGTCTTCTCCTTCCATGAGACCCTAGTCTTTTCCCTCCACAAGTCACTAGTCTTCTCCTTTCATGAGACCCTAGTCTTCTCCCTCCACAAGTCACTAGTCTTCTCCCTCCATGAGTCCCTAGTCTTCTCCCTCCACAAGTCACTAGTCTTCTCCCTCCATGAGTCCCTAGTCTTCTCCCTCCACAAGTCACTAGTCTTCTCCTTCCCTGAATCCCTAGTCTTTTCCCTCCACAAGTCACTAGTCTTCTACTTCCATGAGACCCTAGTCTTCTCCCTCCACAAGTCACTAGTCTTCTCCTTTCATGAGTCCCTAGTCTTCTCCCTTCACAAGTCACCAGTCTTCTCCTTCCATAAGTCCCTAGTCTTCTCCTTCCATAAGTCCCTAGTCTTCTCCCTCCACAAGTCACTAGTCTTCTCCTTCCATGAGACCCTAGTCTTCTCCCTCCACAAGTCACTAGTCTTCTCCTTCCATGAGTCCCTAGTCTTCTCCCTCCACAAGTCACTAGACTTCTCCTTCCATGGGACCCTAGTCTTCTCCCTCCACAAGTCACTAGTCTTCTCCTTCCATGAGTCCCTAGTCTTCTCCCTCCACAAGTCACTAGTCTTCTCCTTCCATGAGACCCTAGTCTTCTCCCTCCACAAGTCACTAGTCTTCTCCTTCCATGAGTCACCAGTCTTCTCCCTCCACAAGTCACCAGTCTTCTCCTTCCATGAGACCCTAGTCTTCTCCCTCCACAAGTCACCAGTCTTCTCCTTCCATAAGTCCCTAGTCTTCTCCCTCCACAAGTCACTAGTCTTCTCCTTCCATGAGACCCTAGTCTTCTCCCTCCACAAGTCACTAGTCTTCTCCTTCCATGAGTCACCAGTCTTCTCCCCCCATGAGTCACCAGGCTTCTCCTTCCATGAGTCCCTAGTCTTCTCCCTCCACAAGTCACCAGTCTTCTCCTTCCATGAGACCCTAGTCTTCTCCTTCCATGAGTCCCTAGTCTTCTCCTTCCATGAGTCCCTAGTCTTCTCCTTCCATGAGTCCCTAGTCTTCTCCTTCCATGAGTCCCTAGTCTTCTCCTTCCATGAGTCCCTAGTCTTCTCCTTCCATGAGTCCCTAGTCTTCTCCTTCCATGAGTCACCAGTCTTCTCCTTCCATGAGTCCCTAGTCTTCTCCCTCCATGAGTCACCAGTCTTCTCCTTCCATGAGTCACTAGTCTTCTCCCTCCATGAGTCACTAGTCTTCTTCTTCCATGAGTCCCTAGTCTTCTCCCTCCATGAGTCACCAGTCTTCTCCTTCCATTAGTCACTAGTCTTCTCCTTCCATGAGTCACTAGTCATCTTCTTCCATGAGTCCCTGGTCTTCTCCCTCCATGAGTCACTATACTTCCATGAGTCACTAGTCTTCTCCTTCCATGAGTCCCTAGTCTTCTCCTTCCATGAGTCACCAGTCTTCTCCTTCCATGAGTCCCTAGTCTTCTCCTTCCATGAGTCACCAGTCTTCTCCTTCCATGAGTCACTAGTCTTCTCCTTCCATGAGTCCCTAGTCTTCTCCCTCCATGAGTCACCAGTCTTCTCCTTCCATGAGTCCCTAGTCTTCTCCTTCCATGAGTCACCAGTCTTCTCCTTCCATGAGTCACCAGTCTTCTCCTTCCATGAGTCCCTAGTCTTCTCCTCCATGAGTCCCTAGTCTTCTCCTTCCATGAGTCACTAGTCTTCTCCTTCCATGAGTCACTAGTCTTCTCCTTCCATGAGTCACCAGTCTTCTCCTTCCATGAGTCCCTAGTCTTCTCCTTCCATGAGTCACCAGTCTTCTCCTTCCATGAGTCACTAGTCTTCTCCTTCCATGAGTCACTAGTCTTCTCCTTCCATGAGTCCCTAGTCTTCTCCTTCCATGAGTCACCAGTCTTCTCCTTCCATGAGTCACTAGTCTTCTCCTTCCATGAGTCACTAGTCTTCTCCTTCCATGAGTCCCTAGTCTTCTCCTTCCATGAGTCACCAGTCTTCTCCTTCCATGAGTCCCTAGTCTTCTCCTTCCATGAGTCACTAGTCTTCTCCTTCCATGAGTCCCTAGTCTTCTCCTTCCATGAGTCCCTAGTCTTCTCCTTCCATGAGTCACTAGTCTTCTCCTTCCATGAGTCACCAGTCTTCTCCTTCCATGAGTCCCTAGTCTTCTCCTTCCATGAGTCCCTAGTCTTCTCCTTCCATGAGTCACTAGTCTTCTCCTTCCATGAGTCCCTAGTCTTCTCCTTCCATGAGTCACTAGTCTTCTCCTTCCATGAGTCCCTAGTCTTCTCCCTCCATGAGTCACCAGTCTTCTCCTTCCATGAGTCACTAGTCTTCTCCCTCCATGAGTCACCAGTCTTCTCCTTCCATGAGTCACTAGTCTTCTCCCTCCATGAGTCACTAGTCTTCTCCCTCCATGAGTCACTAGTCTTCTCCTTCCATGAGTCACTAGTCTTCTCCTTCCATGAGTCACTAGTCTTCTCCTTCCATGAGTCACCAGTCTTCTCCTTCCATGAGTCACTAGTCTTCTCCCTCCATGAGTCACCAGTCTTCTCCTTCCATGAGTCCCTAGTCTTCTCCTTCCATGAGTCACTAGTCTTCTCCTTCCATGAGTCACTAGTCTTCTCCTTCCATGAGTCACTAGTCTTCTCCTTCCATGAGTCACTAGTCTTCTCCTTCCATGAGTCACTAGTCTTCTCCTTCCATGAGTCACTAGTCGTCTTCTTCCATGAGTCCCTAGTCTTCTCCCTCAATGAGTCACCAGTCTTCTCCTTCCATTAGTCACTAGTCTTCTTCTTCCATGAGTCCCCATTCAGCGTGGCTGAGACTAGTGGGTATAGTCTCAGCAACATGTTGGTCACTTGATTGCCTTAATTCTTCCATACCATTCATACCACGAAAGTATCTCATCATTGAGTGTATTCCTCCGCTTGTTGTGATACACTCAGATATTGGCAGCCATCTTTTCGTGAATTCATTTTCTAAACATCGATTTCCCAAAAATGTAAAACTTGTATGTGGTAAAATTTGAACCACAAGAGTGTAATATTGTGAACTCTACTCATGATAAGGACTTTGAATACAACAGCAACAATTATACTTCATTGTGCGAGTAAGGCAACCAATCGCGTCTGCATACTCTTTTGGGCCGATACTCCCAGAAACCCGCTGAGTGCTTTTAATGATGAGGAATCATTAATTTAATGTATGCTTAGAAGGATTAAACTTAGAAAAATTGCTTCTGAGCTATCCGATGATATCGAACTTTGGAATCGGACGGATTTCTACAGAAGAAACGTTCAACACAGACGGAATGTAGGTTAAATCACTTACAGACTACTTCAGTCGATACACGAATCATCGAAGTGTGGACTCCAGCAGCTCGTCAAACAGTGTGAAGGCTGCCACTACAGGTTCCAGTCAGAAAGCAGTTACTGGCGAGAGTGTAACCATAGATTCATGCCACCAGCCCGGTGACACAGGAATCCTTTTCGCTGCGTTTATACTAGTTCCAAAGATTGCGTATATACACGTGTATACACAATCGCACATGCTCACGAAATTTTGCAACTTTGTTGACGACGTTTGCCCTAAAAGTAGTTCTCAAATGATTTCCTGAAAATCTCATAGATTAGTTTTATTAGAACACCAAATTTGTGTTTATCTATCGAGATAAATAATTGGAGTGAAATAGAATCGTCTCTTTTTACTCTCGATGGTCTTTTGATTATGTTGAGTTTTGATAGGTTGAATCATTGGAATGTGGAGCCGAAGTCACGGGACCAACCTGTGTCAGAGATAGTATTATCTCTGTGTTCAGAATGATGAGTCCCTAGTCTTCTCCCTCCACAAGTCACTAGTCTTCTCCTTCCATGAGTCACGACTTCTCCCTCCATGAGTCACCAGTCTTCTCCTTCCATGAGACCCTAGTCTTCTCCTTCCATGAGTCCCTAGTCTTCTCCTTCCATGAGTCACCAGTCTTCTCCTTCCATGAGTCACCAGTCTTCTCCTTCCATGAGTCACCAGTCTTCTCCTTCCATGAGTCACCAGTCTTCTCCTTCCATGAGTCACTAGTCTTCTCCCTCCATGAGTCACTAGTCTTCTCACTTCCATGAGTCACTAGTCTTCTCCTTCTATGGGTCACCAGTTTTCTCCTTCTCTGAGTCACCAGTCTTCTCCTTCCATGAGTCACTAGTCTTCTCCTTCCATGAGTCACTAGACTTCTCCTTCCATAAGCACCTAGTCTTCTCCTTCTGTGTGAACTCCTTCCATAAGCCCCTAGTCTTCTCCTTCTGTGTGTTCCTAGTCTTCTCCTTCTATGGGTCACTAGACTTCCCCTTCTGTGTGTCAGTCTTCTCCTTCTGTGTGCCCCTAGTCTTCTCCTTCCATGTGTTCCTTGTCTTCTCCTTACATGAATGTAACTTGTATAGATCTCTCCCCCCCTTATTATGTCAAACTGACCTTTTAGTTTTCAGACTTTCTCAATGAGTTATGGACTATCTATAAAGATATGGTTCTGTATTAAAGGCTGACAATGTCTCAAAGTGACCTATCCTCTCATCCTCAGCCAGTTCAATAACTTTGGTGACTTCCAGATTATTGTGTCATCACAAAGTGTGATGAATTCCCTTCAAAATGGCAATAAAAGTATCATGGTATATGCCTCTTTGAATATGTGTATATTGAAAGTTATCATTTTTTAAGAAATCACTTTTCATGTGTGCAACAAAAGTAAATAGAGAATAAGCAGTTTCATTGGTTTCTAGCTCAAAGGAGTTTTTGACTCGCATGCGAAGCAAAAGTGAGTCTATGTACTGAGCCGTTTCGTCCGTCCGTCCGTCCGTCCGGGCGTCCGGGCGTCCGTCCGTCCGTCCGGGCATAAAAAACTTAAACGTTGGATTTTTCTCGGAGACTATTAAGTCTATCAACACCAAATGTGGCATGATGGTGTATGATGACAAGGCCTCAAAAAACATACATAGTGACTTGACCTTGCTTCAAGGTCAAGGTCACAGGAGCCATAAATGTGGTCTCAAAAACAGTCATTTTTCACATTTTCCCAATTTTCTCCCACGTTATTGAGAATGGCGACCTTAGCTACAAGTGGTATATAGGTCAAAGCAAGCCCTATCTTTTGATGCCAGTTTGGTTGACCTTGTTTCAAGGTCAAGGTCACAGGAGCTCTTCAAAGTTAGATTGTATACATATTTTGAAGTGACCTTGACCCTGAACTATGGAAGATAACTGTTTCAAACTTAATAATTATGTGGGGCACATGTTATACTTTCATCATGAGACACATTTGTTCACATATCATCAAGGTCAAGGTCACTTTGACCCTAATGAAATGTGACCAAAATGGGGTAGTGAACCACTAAAAGTGACTATATCTCCTGGTAGAAAGTGCCAATAAGCACCATTGTGCTTCCTATGTCTTGAATTAACAGCTTTGTGTTGCATGACCTTGGATGACCTTGACCTTGGGTCAAGGTCACATGTATTTTGGTAGGAAAAATGTGTAAAGCATTTCTTAGTGTATGATGTCATTGGTAGGTTTAGTTGTTTGACCTTGACCTTGAAGGTCACCTGAAGGTCAAGGTCAAGCATGTGAGTCGTATGGGCTTTGCCCTTCTTGTTTCAATAGTAAAAGAAAATGCTTCGAAAATATCTATGAGAGTCTCTGTTACGCAGCTCGACTAGCTCGTTTTCTTTAAGTAATAAGTCTAGGGGAAACACACACACAGCCGAACTGGCAACACTATCTCACACAGTCATTCTATCAAAACGATGGAACACGACAGAATGAACGGTGAGGACACAGGTCAAAATTAAATCACTTTAATTTGTTTGGATATCAATTAAAGAAAATGGATAATTCAAGGTTAGTAATGATACCGGAGAAATAATAATTCAATTGAATCTTCACTAAGGAAAATTATTAGGGCTTGCCAACCATTCAAAATGTACTTAACTGAATTAGTAGGCTGTGTCCGACGAAACACGTGGTTCCTAAAAAAACCGAAACTCGGTTTCACACCAAGCCCGCTTACGCAAAGGTTTCCCACCTTTGGGACAGCTGTAGCAGTGATACTAGTAATGCAAACAAGGGAGAGAGGGGGTGGTAGCACAGGGGAAACAGGTGGTCGACGAGAACACCATCGACGAAGCTTGGTCGTTGTGCCAAACTTTGCCTTTCAAACCACCCAGACGAATAGACCAAAAAGGGTCAGACTCCTAATTCCCGCCAGACCTCGTATTTTAAGCAACATGGGAAAAATGGCACAAGATCGGCATTTCGAACTGCCCAGAAAATGAGGACAACGGTTTGGCCTTTCAAATAGCCCAGACAATAGAGCAGAGGTCGACTGCGATTCGGCCAGACCGCGCATTTCGAACAACATAGGAAATAGAACAACGGGTAGGCATTTCACACAACACAGAGAATAAGTCAGAGGGTCGGACCGAAACACAAATGAACAATACTTCCCAGGAGGGAAGGCTGAATAGACTAGACACTGTATCATTTTGTGGATATTGAACTCTAAGATTTCAACAATAGTTGTATTCTGTCATCTGTAGGGCTTGTCTTCCCTGCTGTTGCAAGAGAGAGAGAGAGAGAGAGAGAGAGAGAGAGAGAGAGAGAGAGAGAGAGAGAGAGAGAGAGAGAGAGAGAGAGAGAGAGAGAGAGAGAGTGTGTGTTTGTGTGTGTTTGTGTGTGTGTGTGTGTGTGTGTGTGTGTGTGTGTTGGAGATCATATACTAGGTACAGGGCCGGATCTAGGGGGGGTGCTGGGGGTGCTCGAGCACCCCCCCCCCAAAAAAAAAAAAAAAAAAAAAAAACCTCCGTGGCAGCCGGGAGTTGGGGGAAGGAGGGGGGGGGGGGGGTGGTTGCTCAAATATGTTGATCTACTTCCCACCTCATCGGATATCGGCACACTTTGCTTGGTAGCAGAGACAGTATAGTTAGTAAAAAGCTTGGGAAGGAGGGGGGGGGGGGGGGGGGGGGGGGGGGGCTAAAAGATGCTGGGCCCAGATGCTGTACTACTCTCCACTTGGTATAAGCACACTCTACTTGGCAGCCAAGGTAGCTGGGGAGGGAGGGGGGGGGGGGGGGGGGGTGCTGCTATAATTAAGATGCCTTCCTTTTGCTACTCGCACAGACAAATCAAACCCGGGCAGAGACAGGAAGAATCTGTGACCAAACAAAAACTCTTGGAAATGACCGCACTGCCAGATTGCACAGATTTGCACCATTTTTCTCAAAATTTTCCGGGGGGGCATGCCCCCGGACCCCCCTAGAGGGGCGTGCCTGCTTCGCAGGCACGCACTCGTGGCTTCGCCACTTCGATGAGAAGACCCTAAAACAATTTTAAGCACCCCCCCTCAAAAAACTTTCATCCGGCCCTGTAGGTATACAAACTTTAAGCTATAAAGCTTGCATTCACCCTTTTGTACTCGTCATTTATTGGAAGAAATTTGATTTTTTTCATTTTCATTCTTGAGGAGGAAGTTTTATTTCGTCTTATACTCTAGTTCATGCCAGAGACTAAAATGAACTATTTCAATGTCCTATACTAACAGGTGCAGCTTTACCATACAAAGTCTGATGCTTTGTCTTTTGCTTACAGGAAAAGCAATGATGGAGTCACCCCTGTTCATATAGCTGCCTATGTTGGGGACCTGAACATCTTTGGAAGAATCATGGAGAGTGGTGGGGACCTTCGGCTGCATGACAACAGTGGGCAGAAGCCCAAGGACTGGGCCACCATGCAGCCCAACACCAAGAAGCGCATCAAGATGCTGGAGTACATTGACAAGATCCACCTCTTTGCCATGACCCACTCAGGCCGTGAGATTTCCCGCAAAGCTTACGATGGGATGTGAGTAGCTGTAAATGTATAATACCCCATCTTGCCTTCATCCTCCCCTTGCTGCCATTGTCATACTGACCTAACTGTCCGCTTGGCCCCTAGCTGTTCCCTCATGTTTGCGTATTCTACTTAATTATAGTTCTAAATTTAGTGGTTGGGTTTCCCCAACATGGATCTAAATTTAGAACAGTGAGTTTAAGAAATCTGAAAATTTATTCAATGTCTTCATTGGATGACAAGGAGGAGTGTGGGAAAAGTAGCTAGGGTGGAGTACAGTATTGTGGACATCATGCATTGAGAGAAGCCCATCGCATCCCATTCAGATGAAGAAGTCCCAAATGCTTTATTCCCTATGCACAGTAGTGTGGAAACTGAGCATACCCGCGGCTGTTTCCTAGTGTCAAAACCACTGGTTTGGAAATTGTTGTCCTTGATGTTGTTGCTATCATTGACTCACATGCGAAGCAAAAGTGAGTCTATGTACTCACCCGTTTTGTCTGTCCGGGCGTCCGGGCGTCCGAAAACTTTAACGTTGGAATTTTCTCGGAGACTATTAAGTCTATCAATACCAAATGTGGCATGATGGTGTATGATGACAAGATCTCAAAAAACACACATAGTGACTTAACCTTGCTTCAAGGTCAAGGTCGCAGGGGCCATAAATGTTGTCTAAAAAACAGCCATTTTTCACATTTTCTCAATTTTCTCTGAAGTTTTTGAGATTGGATACCTCACCTATATATGGTATATAGGGCAAAGTAAGCTTGATACCAGTTTGGTATACCTTGCTTCAAGGTCAAGGTCACAGGAGCTCTTCAAAGTTGGATTGTATACATATTTTGAAGTGACCTTGACCCTGAACTATGGAAGATAACTGTTTCAAACTTAATAATCATGTGGGGCACATGTTATACTTTCATCATGAGACACATTTGTTCAAATATCATCAAGGTCAAGGTCACTTTGACCCTTAAGAAATGTGACCAAAATGGGGTAGTGAACCACTAAAAGTGACTATATCTCATGGTAGAAAGTGCCAATAAGCACCATTGTGCTTCCTATGTCTTGAATTAACAGCTTTGTGTTGCATGACCTTGGATGACCTTGACCTTGGGTCAAGGCCACATGTATTTTGGTAGGAAAAATGTGTAAAGCATTTCTTAGTGTATGATGTCATTGCTAGGTGTAGTTGTTTGACCTTGACCTAGAGGGTCACCTGAAGGTCAAGGTCATGTAAAGGTCAAGGTCAAGCATGTGAGTTGTATGGGCTTTGCCCTTCTTGTTTTGTAATTGATGTTGTCTTCTGCTGCAGCCCTGGGAAACGAATGTCCCTCATTCAGATGATCAAGGACAAGATTGGAAGTACCACAGCTGTAGACTCCATACAGAAGTTTGGGAGCATGGGATTTGGAAGGGTGAGCATTTCCTCTTTTAATCCCTTTCAGAATAAGTGATGATACAAAACCACCTTGTAGTTTGGAGAAACATCATTCTTAGCTTTGGTCTCTACTTCACTGGCATTCCATTAGCTTGAGCTAAATGATAATTGACTTTGGGGTTATCTAACCATGTGTGGTCCAAACTGGAGGCTATTTTCAGTAGTTTGCTCTTTGTGTCTATATCCCATGCACTACATCCATTGCCCTGTCCTACTATGTGCCCTTTATCCCGCTGAATCCTATATCCCTGTCTCACATTGTATTGAAGTGTGGGTCCTGTATCCCACAGAATCCTGTATCCCACCAAATCCTATATCCCTGTCTCACATTGTATTGAAGTGTGGGTCCTGTATCCCACAGAATCCTGTATCCCACAGAATCCTGTATCCCACCAAATCCTATATCCCTGTCTCACATTGTACTGAAGTGTGTGTCCTGTATCCCACAGAATCCTGTATCCCACAGAATCCTGTATCCCACCAAATCCTATATCCCTGTCTCACATTGTACTGAAGTGTGTGTCCTGTATCCCACAGAATCCTGTATCCCACAGAATCCTGTATCCCACCAAATCCTATATCCCTGTCTCACATTGTACTGAAGTGTGTGTCCTGTATCCCACAGAATCCTGTATCCCACCAAATCCTATATCCCTGTCTCACATTGTACTGAAGTGTGGGTTTTGTATCCCACAGAATCCTGTATCCCACTGAATCCTATATCCCTGTCTCACATTGTAATGAAGTGTGGGTCCTGTATCCCACAGAATCATATATCCCTGTCTCACATTGTACTGAAGTGTGGGTTTTGTATCCCACAGAATCCTGTATCCCACTGAATCCTATATCCCTGTTTCACATTGTACTGAAGTGTGGGTCCTGTATCCCACAGAATCCTGTATCCCACATAATCCTATATCCCTGTCTCACATTGTATCACTGAAATCTTCTTCCTGTATCCTACTGATTCCAACACGTGTGCTCGGAATCCTTAGTCTAATAAGACCCCCCAAAAAAAAGTCATGGTTAAGGTAACATGGGGGGGAAAGGGTCGGTAGGTCAGCCTGAATTTGGTGTCCAACCTATGGAATCCTGTGTCCTGTATCCTGTGTCCCCTTGTGAATTTGGTGTCCTTTGTCCAAGTTAATCCTGTGTCCTTGTGAATGTGTTGTCCTTTTTCCCAGTAAATTTTGGGTCCTGAGTGCTATGTCTTTGTGAATTTGGTGTCCTTAGTCCATGTGAATCCTTTGTCTTCTATCCAGTGGCCCTGTGAATTTGGTGTCCATCCCAGTGAATCATGTGTCCTTTATCCAGTGGCCTTGTGAATTTTGTCACCTTTGTCTAAGTGAATCATATGTCCTACATCATTGTTTAAAATATGATTTATTCTATGTCCTGTACTGTACTTGATCTGTTTCCAATATGTAGAGTCCTTCACTGTGTTTCAGGTGTACACAACCGGGACCACTGCAGGCATCATCTCTGTAATCCCTCTCATCAGTGAGAACAGTCTGGTCACCGACAAGCAGGCGCCATCCTACTACAGTGGCAACTTCTTTGTCATGCAGGGGTAAAGCTGGAAAGTTGAATGACACTCTCTCAAAGGAAGTTCCTTTGGTGATTCTATCACACCATGCCTTAACTCAGTCTTTGTTGTGACAGCCGACATGTAAAATTGCAGTTTCTGTGAAATGTGCATCATGCATGAGTGAATTTTTTATAGTTATTAAACAGTTGCATCTACTGTGCACAAATATTTTGTTATCCAGTCATGAATTCTTGTTTGGTTCTGTCTTTTTTCTCAACACTATGTTAACATACAACTGGATTATTTCATTCATCCACAAAAATTATGACCAAGATAGCTTATGACGTACACCGTCTTTTACATATTGCTATTACTTCTTTCACTCCTAGATTGGTCAGTTCGTGGAGACTGCAGTCTTGATCTCTAACAGTAAACTTAAAAAAAAAAAAGTTATTTATTGATGGCATGTTGATTTTTACCATTTTTGAAGTCTACCCTGACAAGTACATGTACATGGACCTGAACGACAGATCCACGGTACAATTACTTTCAGAGTTGTCTCCCCTTGGTTCTATTTTCAAACGCCACCCTACTTTTCCTTTAGCAATCTCCATCACAATAACCATTTCCATTTTGCCACCTACTGTTTGAGAACTTTTTTTCATTGCACTAGAGGTTTGCTTCATTATATTGAATACATTTGCAATGCAGTTGTGGTGGTCGGTGGTAAGGTTGGAGTCAAGTAAGACGAGGGGCGAAGTCGAGTTACTTTCCACTCTTTATTGGCCGTTGGTACAAGCTCTTAGTATGTGAACTTCTGGACCCGGTGGTGAAATGGTCTCTCTCCCAGATGGGATGGGGTCTCTAAGCAAGCACTGCAGCCTCTATTTATGGGGATGGACAAGTGCAGGTGCAAAAGGGAACCAGAAGGTTTCTTCTGGAGGACCCTCATACAAAGAATGGAAGACGGGAGCAGAGAGGCGCGGTGGGTGCTGACAATCTGGCTGTTCCACAAACTAAGAGGATCGGTTTGCTAGCCAAGGATCACATATGCTAATGTCATGAGTGACTGACAGGGCAGCGACTGACAGGGCAGCTGCAACAACAATCAGACCACAGCCTTACACAAAGGATGGGGAAGGGGGGTTGGAGAGAGGTCTGACACACAGAGAGATCTGACACACAGGATAGGGGGTTGGGAAGAGACAGCAGCAGGGGTAACTGAATAGAGGATGAACACAGTAGATGTACAATACACTTGGTGATAGGTGCACCTTATCACATGAACACAGTAGATGTACAATACACTTGGTGATAGGTGCACCTTATCACATGAACACAGTAGATGTACAATACACTTGGTGATAGGTGCTCCTTATCACACAGTTAATCAGACAAATACTTGTAATTGATTGTCTATGCATTATCAGGTCTCAAATGGACCAAAAACGAAAATCCATATTGAGATGGTGAAAAGCGACTTTGTACATTCACTAATTCTTAATCACAGCTGCCATTATAAGATTGTGGAAGAATGTTTACTTTTGGCAGAGGGTAGAGTGGAATTTTGCAGCATGCTGACCTACTGGAATCAAAGATGGGGGTTTCAGGTGCCGTTGGAAGGAGAATGCAGTGACGGTGAAGAGGTTAGAGGACAAGTCCAGCCAGCCTGGTGGCTATGTGGACCTCCTCATCCAGGAGCTGGAGATGATGGGGTGAGTATCCATATGGTGATGATGGAATGAGTACACTCAGTTAAAGGGATGGTGGGATGACTACTGAGAGATGATGGGGTGAGTATACTCAGTTAAAAGGGATGTGGGATGACTACTTAGAGATGATGGGGTGAGCATAGTGATGATGGAGTGAGTATTCTCAGTTAAAGGGATGTGGGATGACTACTTAGAGATGATGGGGTGAGCATAGTGATGATGGAGTGAGTTTACTCAGGTGGGATGACTACTTAGAGATAATGGAGTGAGTTTACTCAGGTGGAATGACTACGTAGAGATGATGGGGTGAGTAGTGAGGATGGTGTGAGTATACTCAATTAACTTTAAGGGATGGTGGGATTACTACTTATAGATGATGGGGAGAGCAGATAGTGATGACGGAGTGAGTATACTCAGTTAAAGGGATGTGGGATGACTACTTAGAGATGATGGGGTGAGCATAGTGATGACGGAGTGAGTACACTCAGTTAAAGGGATGGTGGGGCGACTACTTAGAGATGATGGGATGAGTAGTGAGGATGGAGTGAGTATACTCAGTTAAATGGATGTGGGATGACTACTCAGAGATGATGGGGTGAGCATAGTGATGATGGAGTGAGTATTCTCAGTTAAAGGGATGTGGGATGACTACTTAGAGATGATGGGTTGAGTATCCAGATAGTGATGATGGAGTGAATTTACTCAGTTAAAGGGATGGTGGGATGACTACTCAGAGATGATGGGGTGAGCATAGTGATGATGGAGTGAGTATTCTCAGTTAAAGGGATGGTGGGGCGACTACTTAGAGATGATGGGATGAGTAGTGAGGATGGAGTGAGTATACTCAGTTAAATGGATGTGGGATGACTACTCAGAGATGATGGGGTGAGCATAGTGATGACGGAGTGAGTACACTCAGTTAAATGGATGTGGGATGACTACTCAGAGATGATGGGGTGAGCATAGTGATGACGGAGTGAGTACACTCAGTTAAATGGATGTGGGATGTCATGACTACTCAGAGATGATGGGGTGAGCAGCCAAATAGATATAAAAGAGTGAGTGCCTTGATAGAGATGATGGGATGGGTACTCAGATAGATTGACTGGATGAGCACACAGACATGATGGATGAGCACACAGACATGATGGATGAGTACACAGACATGATGGGTGAGCACACAGACATGATGGGTGAGTACACAGACATGATGGGTGAGTACCCAGACATGATGGGTGAGTACACAGACATGATGGGTGAGTACACAGACATGATGGGTGAGTACACAGACATGATGGGTGAGTACACAGACATGATGGGTGAGCACACAGACATGATGGGTGAGTACACAGACATGATGGGTGAGTACACAGACATGATGGGTGAGTACACAGACATGATGGGTGAGTACCCAGACATGATGGGTGAGTACACAGACATGATGGGTGAGTACACAGACATGATGGGTGAGTACACAGACATGATGGGTGAGTACACAGACATGATGGGTGAGCACACAGACATGATGGATGAGTACACAGACATGATGGGTGAGCACACAGACATGATGGGTGAGTACACAGACATGATGGGTGAGTACACAGACATGATGGGTGAGCACACAGACATGATGGGTGAGCACACAGACATGATGGGTGAGTACACAGACATGATGGGTGAGCACACAGACATGATGGGTGAGTACACAGACATGATGGGTGAGCACACAGACATGATGGGTGAGTACACAGACATGATGGGTGAGCACACAGGCATGATGGGTGAGTACACAGACATGATGGGTGAGTACACAGACATGATGGGTGAGTACACAGACATGATGGGTGAGCACACAGACATGATGGGTGAGTACACAGACATGATGGGTGAGCACACAGACATGATGGGTGAGCACACAGACATGATGGGTGAGTACCCAGACATGATGGGTGAGTACACAGACATGATGGGTGAGCACACAGACATGATGGGTGAGCACACAGACATGATGGGTGAGCACACAGACATGATGGGTGAGCACACAGACATGATGGGTGAGCACACAGACATGATGGGTGAGCACACAGACATTAATGGTTCCAGCAGACGATCTCAGACCCTTCATTGTAAATATGTTGTACGACTTTGTCAGGTGGACTGGGATGGTGGAATTAATGACACTACAAGAGACTGCTTCCATTTGGGGGTAGAGGTCCCACTCTAAATCCTTATCAAGAAGAGACGAAGTTGTTCTTTGTCAAACCCAAATTGGCCACACTAAATGAACGCATTCCTTTTACAGTCGAAACCTCCGCCCCCAATGTTCTTCATGTCAATTACCTTTAACTGTTTGACATTATTTTACTGAATTGCCCTGGTCTTTCTATATATAGATGTAATTTTACAAGTCATGACATTTTGAATATTTTCAAAGATAATCTAACTTGTTTCTCTAAAACTACTGGTTTTTATAACAAGTTTTCAATATTTTAATACTTTTCATGTATTAGTGATGTATGCTTTTAAATATCCAAATACAGTTTTTGGAAACAGTTATTTAATATTTGTGACATTTGTCTTCTTTGATTGTACATATACTCATGTGTATGTTTACATGTAAAGCAGTGAGTAGAGCTACATGTATGTGTATACATACTTTACAAATATTTTTTCATTTTTTATTTTCTGCTATAATTTTTGTAAACAAATATTGAAGCCTTCTGTAGCCAAATAAGGCTGATAGGCCCTTAAGCAATACACATTATTCATTTAGGCATAAATGATGAGGTAAGTACTCGGATACTCCTTCACAAATATGATTGTTTCAGATATGTCCAGAAATTAACTAGGATCTCTGAGTTATTTGCTGAAGAAGTTGAAGAATGCAAGAAATGCACACACACACACACACACACACACACACACACACACACACACACACACACACACACAGAGAGAGAGAGAGAGAGAGAGAGAGAGAGAGAGAGAGAGAGAGAGAGAGAGAGAGAGAGAGAGAGAGAGAGGGGGGGGGGGGAGTTTCACACATCCTTACACAAGCACACATGCTCTGTTTATGAAAGGTTTGGGCTTAGCACCTGAACTTGTCCTATTGCTTCTTGTACCACTTGGGGTGCCATCATGCAGACACGACTGCTGTGTTTGCTTGCAGACGAGTTCGCCATCCCAACATTCTGCTTCTGATGGGCCTCTGCCAAACCACGAACTTGGATGAGATCATGCTGATCTTTGAACGAGTCAGCGTTGGATCCCTGTACCACTGCCTCCATGAAAGGGTGTGTACAATGGCTGTGTGCAGTCTTTGAGCAAAGATACTGATGCACCTCAAAACAGAAGTGAGGGTATTAGGCTGATATGGAACCACCCCCAGGATCCAACACAGCTTCTCAAAACCACTTGCCTGTTTGGGCCAGTAGACTGAAAATGCACTTGCCTCAAATGTCAAAGCAAAATTCACTGGCCCATTAAATGTTTTGACCCACCACAGTAATTACACTAATCAAATAAATGTCTTTCTATTATTTTTAAGGTGTGTATAGCTTTGGACATCTATACAATATTATTATGAGAGTCAATCGGCTGCCTGCACAGCTGTGTCATTGTGCATCTGCAGTTTTCAAGCCGTTTTGTGCCTCAATTCTAAAATAGAGGAAAATTTGGTTGCCCATTCGAGTAAGTTTAAATCAGCTTTTTCTTGCCTGAAGAGAACATATGGTTGCCCCAGGCAACTGGGTTATCACTTCTGTCACACCCAGACCCCCACTAGCCAACATTGGGCTTTCTGTAAACGATTTGCAATATTTCTCTTACCACCCTCCTTCAAGTGCCAGTCACTGCTCTCTAAGCTGCCTTTAGAGAGGAGGAGGGAAAATCTCTTGACTGTTTTTGTTTGATTGGATACATTGTACTTTTGCTCAAGGTAATGATAACTAGCTACCTTAAGACATTCTCTCCATTTAGCAGGTTGTGTTTCTTGTTGTCTATTATATTAATCACTTGCTTTCATACTCATTTTCTCCATTTAGCATGTTTTGTTTCTTGCTATTCAAGTGCAGCATGATGTGCAGTGTACATGCTGCTCCACCAGTTACAAACATGGGCCTTTCTGTATGACTCTTGCACGAACTGCCTTCTTTGTTTTGCAGTGCCTTTGCTCTATTTTTGACTCACATGCAAAGCAAAAGTGAGTCTATGTACTCACCCGTTTCGTCCATCCGGGCGACAGGGTGTCCGTAAAAAACTTTTACATTGGATTTTTCTCGGAGACTATTAAGTCTATCAACACCCAATTTGGCATGATGGTGTATGATGACAAGGCATCAAAAAACATACACAGTGACTTGACCTTGCTTCAAGGTCAAGGTAGCAGGGGCCATAAATGTTGTCTAAAAACAGCCATTTTTCACATTGTCTCAATTTTCTCTGAAGTTTTTGAGATTGGATACCTCACCTATATATGGTATATAGGGCAAAGTAAGCCCTATCTTTTGATACCAGTTTGGTTGACCTTGCTTCAAGGTCAAGGTCACAGGAGCTCTTCAAAGTTGGATTGTATACCTATTTTGAAGTGACCTTGACCCTGAACTATGGAAGATAACTGTTTCAAACTTAATAATTATGTGGAGCACATGTTATACTTTCATCATGAGACACATTTGGTCACATATCATCAAGGTCAAGGTCACTTTGACCCTTATGAAATGTGACCAAAATAGGGTAGTGAACCACTAAAAGTGACCATATCTCATGATAGAAAGTGCCAAAAAGCACCATTTTGCTTCCTATGTCTTGAATTAACAGCTTTGTGTTGCATGACCTTGGATGACCTTGACCTTGGGTCAAGGTCACATGTATTTTGGTAGGAAAAATGTGTAAAGCATTTCATAGTGTATGATGTCATTGCTAGGTTTAGTTGTTTGACCTTGAAGGTCACCTGAAGGTCAAGATCATGTAAAGGTCAAGGTCAAGCATGTGAGTCGTATGGGCTTTGCCCTTCTTGTTTAATGGGTTCTGAATTATATTGCTCTAAAGATATACATGTAAGAGCAAGACCATCTACCCAAACTGACAGGGATGTGTCAAGATTTATTGATGGTTGATTTCAGAAGGACAAGATCACCCGAAACATGGTGAGGGCAGTCTGTGTGCAGGTGTGTGATGCCATGATCTACTTGCACGATCAAAACCTCATCCACTGTGGCATTTCCTCCCATGCCATCCACCTTGTCAACACCGTCTCGGTCAAGATTGGCAACCTGGAAAATGCCATGGAAAGGTATTTGCCCCCTTTGCATCAGTTGGACCTCACTTTGCCACTGGTTTGTGTGTGCATGCATGCATGTGTATGTGTGTGTGCCTGCATGTGTGCTTGCATGATTGTATAAGTACATGAGACAAGTAATAAGCCAGGGAGACTGTGATGCTGTGTGTTCATTGGTCAGTCACAATAGTGATGAGAGGGTGAATCTGTTGGTCTGTGTGTTGATTGGTGAGAGATCAAAGGGACGTTGTCTGTGTGTGTTGGTTGGTGAAATATCTAGGGGATGATGCTGTATGTATGTGTTGGTTAGTGAAAGATCTAGGGAATGATGCTGTCTGTGTGTTGGTCAGTGTGAGGTCTAGAGGATGTTGTCTTTGTATGTTTGTTGATGAAAGATCTAGGGGATGATGCTGTCTGTGTATGTTGGTTGGTGAAATATTTAGGGGATGATGCTGTCTGTGAATGTTGGTTGGTGAAAGATCTAGGGGATGATGCTGTCTCTGTGTGAAGACCTTGACGTTGGCCATGTCGGAGATAACATCATCGATAGTCCTCATGGGGGGATGGGGACGTTGAAGTGCTTTGTTAAGGTCTCTGGGGTCTATGCAGATTCTGAGTTCTTTGCTGCTCTTTTTTACTGCTGCGACCATTGATGAAACCCATTCCGTGGGTTCTTCCACTGGTATGATGACTCCTTTGTTGGTCATGTCGTCTAGGGCATCTTTCACTTGGTCTCTCATTGAGACTGGAATGCGCCTGGGAGGTCAGACGACTGGTGCGATGTTAGGGTCGACTTTCACTGTGTATGATGGTTGGTGAAAGATCTAGGGGATGATGCTGTCTGTGTGTTGGTTGGTTAAAGATCTAGGGGATGATGCTGTCTGTGTGTTGGTCAGTGAGAGGTCTAGAGGGATGATGCTGTCTGTGTGTGTTGCTCAGTGAGAAAGCTGACCTAGGCAAGCCTAACCCTGCATCAAGGGCCCAACAGCCCAACCCCCTCATCAACTGGATGGCGCCTGAAGTGATCAAAGATGAGCAGGCCTCCTTCCTCAGTGACATCTACAGCTTCAGCTGTGTTGTCTGGGAGATGCTGACGGGTGAGTGGTGCTCCTAAAACTTTAATTCCTTTGTAATTTTTTTTGCCCTACCTATTATTAAGTACTAAATAAATGAGTTTGGGTAAGTTTTTATCGTACTGCAAGTCATAAGCATTGAACAGACAGATGGCATGTTTACAGTGTCACATACATGTTTCAATAAATAACCTTTGTTTTATTATTGTTGTTCTTGTCGTAGTTGTTGCTTACAGAATGTCTGTTTGCAGGCAAGGTGCCATGGAAGGACCGGTCCCCAGATGAGATCAAGCGGACAGTGGCTGTGGAGGGGAGAAGACTGTCTTTCCACTCTGCTGATACAGAGCTTCCTCTGAGAGAGATCCTGGAGCAGGGCCTTGCCTTCAAACCAAAGCATCGGCTGAAAAGCTTCCAGAAAATAGCCAGCCTGCTCAGAGCCGGGAATTCAGAAGAGGTACATGACTTGTGGTGTAGATTCCTGGCCTTTCCTCCTTTGCCCATTTTTATCCCTTGGGTCTGAGTTTGTTGAGTTTGCAAAGAGGTTTTTGGATGTCCTTCGCAGAATAGATGTAAAGAGGTTTCTCATTGTGATATTTTTTTTCTGGCAGTGTACATCAAGCAGTGAAGCAAAGCAGACTATATATATATTTGTTAACTCACTGCATGTGCACAAATAACATCACCAAAAATACCTCTGTGCATAGTGTTTTTGCAAGTTGATAAAACATCACACAAACTCCAATTTTGGATTTATTGTTTAATGCTTTGTACCTGTTTTAAAGAAAAAACATAAATACTTTTTAGCTGAAGTGCAAGATATTGTCAAAATACAGTAAGAAAATTGGGAAACCAATTAAAACGTCATTGCAACCACATGGTTGCGCTGCATATGCAAGGAGTTGATCTTAATATTCTGAGCTCTCTTCATCATGGCATTGATGAAAACATTAATGCCAGCAACAGACCCAAGTGCAAACAATGAAGAGAGAGGCACAAGCATGGTGCAGAACACGCGTGCAGGGTGATAGCATAGGCCTACACAGGGAAGAATGCCGGGGCAGTGGTGAGGATCATGAGGTGTTGTGTGGAGTGGATGTAAACATGGCACATCAGACCTGGAGAACAACCCTTTGTGTTGGTGCTTGTACATGTGCATCCACATGCTTGTGTGTGAGTGTGTGTGTGTGTTTGTGTGTGTGTGTTTGTGTGTGTGTGTGTGTGTGTGTTTGTGTGTGTGTGTGTGTGTGTATGTGTGTGTGCACGTGTGTGTGTGTGTTTATGTGTGTGCACATGTGTAAGTGTGCATTAGCGCATGCTTGTATGCATGGAGGGTATCCACTGTGGGGATGAATGTGCTGTGTATTCAGGCATGACACCAGCCTGTGAGTCAGGAGACCTCTCCACTATGCAACACAGCCCTGTGAAACACTTACACTTATGCAACCTCCGTACTACTATGACAATGAAGTCTCTTTTCCCAGCTAACTGTGCCTTGAGAAACAAACTGTGTCTAGGCATTCCTTGATTTCTGCAGCGTCCATTACTTTCGTTGTTTTCCGCTATCTTGTATCAGGGCATGACCAATCCCACATCATAGGAATGCAGTCAACATTTTCTTGCCTATCTTTCCATAACTAGAAACAGTAACTGTTCACAAACATGTAAACAAATCATTTACAAACACAATAAACAGAAAACCTTTTATCCCCTCTTTGTTAAGCTATTTATGAAATATTCATGGAACAAGCGAAACAGAATATTCTGGTTAGTCTTTACAAAGCTCTATGTCTTTTAACCTGAAATAGTAAGGAAAAACAAAATTTTGAGAAAAAATATGTACCAGAAATTTATTAAGCTAATCATAAAAGATGTATAATATAAACTGTCAACTTTTAAATTTTGTGAGCTTTTTTCATGTTGCCATCAAAACTCTGCATACACACACACACACACACACACACACACACACACACACACACACATACACACACACACACACACATTTATGTGTGTGTGTGTTTGTGTGTGTGTGTGTGTGTGTGTTTGTGTGTGTGTGTGTGTGTGTATGTGTGTGTGTGTGTGTGTGTGTGTGTGTGTGTGTGTGTGTGTGTATGCAGAGTTTTGATGGCAACATGAAAAAAGCTCACAAAATTTAAAAGTTGACAGTTTATATTATACATCTTTTATGATTAGCTTAATAAATTTCTGGTACATATTTTTTCTCAAAATTTTGTTTTTCCTTACTATTTCAGGTTAAAAGACATAGAGCTTTGTAAAGACTAACCAGAATATTCTGTTTCGCTTGTTCCATGAATATTTCATAAATAGCTTAACAAAGAGGGGATAAAAGGTTTTCTGTTTATTGTGTTTGTAAATGATTTGTTTACATGTTTGTGAACAGTTACTGTTTCTAGTTATGGAAAGATAGGCAAGAAAATGTTGACTGCATTCCTATGATGTGGGATTGGTCATGCCCTGATACAAGATAGCGGAAAACAACGAAAGTAATGGACGCTGCAGAAATCAAGGAATGCCTAGACACAGTTTGTTTCTCAAGGCACAGTTAGCTGGGAAAAGAGACTTCATTGTCATAGTAGTACGGAGGTTGCATAAGTGTAAGTGTTTCACAGGGCTGTGTTGCATAGTGGAGAGGTCTCCTGACTCACAGGCTGGTGTCATGCCTGAATACACAGCACATTCATCCCCACAGTGGATACCCTCCATGCATACAAGCATGCGCTAATGCACACTTACACATGTGCACACACATAAACACACACACACATGTGCACACACAAAAATGTGTACACACACACACACATAAACACGCACACACACACACACACACAATGTGCACATTCTCACATTGTATGCACACAAATACACACACACAGAGTGGTACCCATGCACATGCAAGCACATGTTCATACATGCAAGCACATGCTTCCAGGCAGGAAGTTACATGTGGAGTGCATTGAGTCAGCAGCTTTAACATTGCAACAAGGAGAAATTACATGTGGAGTGCATTGAGTCAGCAGCTTTAACATTGCAACAAGGAGAAATTACTGCATCAATCTGCAGTGTCCCTGTGATTCAGTGAATTTATCTAGCTTTTAAATGACCCAGCCATGTTTTTTAATTCATTGTCTCTCCCCCCCCCCCCCCCCCCCCCCCCCTCCCCCTTCCCTTTTTTTTAAAGCAATTTTAAATGGGAAGTTGTAGTTGAGGTACTTTATATTTGTTTGAAATGTTAATTTTGTAAATGTGTTATGTGAAGACATTTTGATGTGAAATGATTATCATATGACCACTTTCATCTCATTGAATCGGACATGAATGTTTCTGTAAACATGTAAATGACAGGATCTTGCCTTTGGACTCTGCAAAAATAGGTTGTTATTACTATTAGTCCTGATCTACATCACCTGTGACTTAAATGTGTCCCTGTTCTGCAACTTGGGGCGAACTTGGACTTACTGATGAGGCCGTCGGCCCATTGCATATAATAACACCAAAAAGACTCATGATTGCCATTGCTTTTGTTGCAGAGCAAAACAGCCTTGCAATAATATATTATGTAAGACTCCTTCTGTCTTCTAATCTGTGCTAATGTGTTTTGAAAGTATGGCAGATGTAGGTAGCTAGGAGTTTGCTCTTCTTGCACTAAATTGATCTCTTTGTGGGCCATGATCCCACTAATGAGAGAAAGAGCGACGAGTCCCTTTGATGTCATGTCTCTCAAGGAGAGCAGCCAGAGAGGAAGCAGAAAGTCTCTGACTCAGGGCTCGCTGGCTACTGACAAGGAGGACTGCAACCCCAATCAGTGTGAGACTGATCTTACACTCACAGAGAAAACTGGCTCTTGTAATGAAAAGGTGATCATAGCTGTCCGTGCATTCTCTTGGGTTTCAAAGGTTTTGTTGTTGCTCTTGCTGTTGTTGTTTTCCCAGGGTTTGGGTTTACTAATTGGTTGAAGATAGTCCTATGTCAAGCAGGAAATCTGATAAAGTTTGGCATCAGTTCATGCAAGTTGATGATAAGAAAGGGTTTCTTCATATGTGTTCAAATCAACAATAACTGTTTAATCAGTAGATCAGTAGTGTTCATTGTCAATCTTTTTTTGCAGAATTTTCCCTCGTTTTCCAAAGTACCACATGCTGAAATTAAAAATTTCTGTTGACTGTATTACTTCAAGACTTTTTTTTCTTTAATGGGAGTTAGAGTGGCTTTGATTGTTATGGGGGTCATCAGTGAAAGTCTTCTATTGAAAAGTCACTTTCCAAATATATTCTACAATCACTTGTGTTCCCGGAGGCAGAGCCTTATCCAGTAACACCAGGCAGGGAAAAATCTATCACAGCACTACTTCCTCTTTGATTATGCCTCATCAGTTTAGACTAACAACTTTCATTTTGGTGTGAATGTTAATTGAAATCCATGCAGAACTTGACAAGCATGGTCTGATGCTCTGAACCATCTATCTGTGCAAATGTAAAATTCTCACGCACTCTCAGTCAGGAGTGTTACCTAGGCTAGAGCCAGAGATCTGAGCCAGCTAGTGCAGTCGTGGTGGCATTGAGAGAGAATGGAAATGATGAAAACTAGGCATGCTTTGTATCTGTCACACATGCAGTGCCAAAGGAAGTATTCCCTGGTTTCTTCTCTGTGCAGAGTAGTGATCGAGACCCTTGTTCCAATAATAATCATCCTGGTCACACACAGGAGCAGGACCTGGACAGCAAGGCCTCAGAATCTTGGTATGACGTCTCTGCCTCTTTGAATTGACATTGAGTTGTAATGACTTGGTTTGAATTTGATGCTTCTACTTCCCTTTGAATTGATGTTGAGTTGATTTGTAAAGATGGGTTTGCATGGGCAGTCAACTAAGAGAGTTTCGTTTTGCTCTTTGGTTCGTATTATGCTTTCTGTTTATCCGCTTGATGTTTCCCAACGTTTGTGTCAAAAGAGAAAGTAGACAAGGGAGGTAATTTGCTTTGTAAGAGGAATTAAACAAGGGAGATAATTTGATGTTATCTCCCTTTTATAAAAGTTTAGAACTTCTAATTGTTGGGAAATAACCTTTGTGCTTGATTTACTATTATCATTATTATTACTTGTTATTGTTGTTGTTTTTGTTGTTGTTGAGCTCTAGTTTTTGAAAACTTTGAAAAGTTGTTTGCAGAACAATGCATGAGCAGAAAACCAAAGCTTTCCTGACATGCACCCTGCATACTGCACTGCCTCGTGTGTAGTTGTGCTTATAGATAGTTACACAAACAGACACGAGGCGGTCTGAAAACCATTGCCAATGTTGTGCATGCAGCCTGCTTTGTCACTCCTTGACCCCATTGATTTCCAGCCAGCCAGAGAGACGGAGGAAGCGGGTGTCGGTTCATAGTAGGGCCAAGGAGGCCGTCTGCTGCAGCAGTGGAGAGAATACAGCCGAAGGAGATGTGTGGCAGTCCTCCTACAGGTACAGATAGAGATGAATAAATAGATTAGATTAGACAGATCATATTTGATTAGATGGATTAGATCAGGATAGAAAGGGAGATGTGCAGTTTATTTTACTCTAGAAAACGATTTGGTGGGATTATTGCCCAAGTATGCTCATAATAAGCTGTTTCATGTATGAAACATATTTACAGCTACAAAGCCCTGCAAATTTTATTCCCGATCAAACAGACACATCCATTAACCTACATTCTCACTTTCATTACATACACACAATGAATAGAAAGTAACAAGTATATGCTCACAGGCACCAGGTTTGCCCCCAAGCAGAGCAGTCGAGTCTAAATGGCTTTAAAATCAGTTGCAGGTGAACCCCAGAAAGTTTACAGACGGGGACAGAGGAAAACATTCTTGTGGTTTGCACTTAGAAGTTGTGTTAAATCATCTGATTGAGGATGAGACAAAAATTCAAGTCTTTTAGCACATGACTCCACAGACTGCAACTTATGGACAGCAGGCTAGCAGAACAGCTCTGAGCGAATCCTTCCAGCAGTTCTGTACTTCAAAGAGTTGCTTACAATAGTTATGTGGAGACTGAGTTATGTGAGTAATGAACGAAGCAGTCAGTTGCCATTGGAAATGAGAGAGCTGTCAAGCTGTGGTCAAACTACACGAGCTCGTTACGTCTGAAGCTGTTTCTACACTGAAACATTGTGTTGGTTGTGGGTAGGAATAGGCCCACCACGCCTCCCTACATGAATCATGGAAGATAAACTACCAAGGAAATTGCGTCTTGACTTGTTCTAACTCTAACAAGTTCCAGCGATTTTCGTAGTCCATGGCTTTGCATAGCCTAACACGACTAATACGTGTAATAGGTCATCAAACTTCATTCGTCATTCCTTCATCGCCATTCTATATTGAAATATTTCATAAGAGTTGTGAAAAGTCCTCTGGAGTCTCAGGAAAATGTTTTGCTGCAAGACCCAAATGCTTCATGTATGACAGACAATGAACTCAACCACTCAATGAGGAAAATGAATAATTATCTAAATGAGGCACTTGATCAGGCCTGTAGCCATGATAGGGGTTTTTTCTTCTCTTAAAAACAAATCTGCAGTGTTTGCCAATCATGACAATGGACCAGACGACGTTAAAAGTAACTGCAGGTTCACTATGAAAGCTCAAAGCAAAACATTTTCCATTGTTGTGTGTTACTTGGGAGCAATTGAAGCACATGTCTTATGACTTTCCCATGAATGTATATTTCATCCCAAACTGGCATATAGAATTTTTGACTCACATGCGAAGCAAAAGTGAGTCTATGTACTCACCCGTTTCGTCCGTCCGGGCGTCCGAAAACTTTAACGTTGGATTTTTCTCGGAGACTATGTCTATCAATACCAAATGTGGCATGATGGTGTATGATGACAAGGCCTCAAAAACATACATAGTGACTTGACCTTGCTTCAAGGTCAAGGTCGCAGGGGTCATAAATGTATAAAAACAGCCATTTTTCACATTTTCTCAATTTTCTCTGAAGTTTTTGAGATTGGATACCTCACCTATATATGGTATATAGGGCAAAGTAAGCCCTATCATTTGATACCAGTTTGGTTGACCTTGCTTCAAGGTCAAGGTCACAGGAGCTCTTCAAAGTTGGATTGTATACATATTTTGAAGTGATCGTGACCCTGAACTATGGAAGATATCTGTTTCGAACTTAAATAATTATGTGGGGCACATGTTATACTTTCATCATGAGACACATTTAGTCACATATCATCAAGGTCAAGGTCACTTTGACCCTTATGAAATGTGACCAAAATGGGGTAGTGAACCACTAAAAGTGACCATATCTCATGGTAGAAAGTGCCAATAAGCACCATTGTGCTTCCTATGTCTTGAATTAACAGTTTTTTGTTGCATGACCTTGGATGACCTTGACCTTGGGTCAAGGCCACATGTATTTTGGTAGGGAAAATGTGTAAAGCATTTCTTAGTGTATGATGTCATTGCTAGGTTTAGTTGTTTGACCTTGACTATGAAGGTCACCTGAAGATCAAGGTCATGTAAAGGTCAAGGTCAAGCATGTGAGTCCTATGGGCTTTGCCCTTCTTGTTATAGATGTCTCTACAATGAAATATTCTGCAGTCAAGTAATTGCTGGGATGAAGCTGAAAATAGCATTGTCAGTTATCAAATCTGTGCAATATAAATGTTATTCTTCAATGAATAATTGATTAACTGCCCAAAACTTTTGGTGCTGCCAAGTAGGGACCTGGAAAGATGGTTTCACAAGGTGGTCCAAACATGAACAGATAATTCCAGAAAGGCAACACATCTACTGCACATCTGCAAATAGAAATAGTGATGGGTCTGTTTGGATTCTTCAAGGGAGGCAAAGCCTATTAGGGTCAACAATGAGAAAGCTACAACATGTCGCTGAGGTTGCATCTATGTGCCTTGGAGAACTAGCTTTAATTCTGATGTGGGCCCCAAGAACACATCCAGGCAGCACACACACACTGTTCAGGGCTGGCTGTGTGTGTCCTACTGGAGCAGGTCCCCATCACATGGCAACATGGTACATGGTCTGTATGAGGAAGTAAGCAGTGGATTGCACAAGGTCTCGCTTTCCCATGTCAGTCAAATGATTATTGTGAGCTGCCTCTACTGCTGCAGGCTGAACAGGAATGTCCAGTATGACCTGAGGGGGGAGTATGAGGATGGAACCTTCACCTACAACGTGCGCTCCACAGCCACCACACCCACGGAAGACCCACACGTCCAGATTCTCTCCCCTCGCGAGGAAGATGTCCGCTACTACGCCAAAGGCCACAAGTAAGTAACGTTCTATATTTCTGCAGTTGCTTGAAAGAATGTTCACTTGTTTGGAGACTTATTATTTTGAGAGAGAGAGAGAGAGAGAGAGAGAGAGAGAGAGAGAGAGAGAGAGAGAGAGAGAGAGAGAGAGAGAGGGAGGGAGGGAGGGAGGGAGGGAGGGAGGGAGGGAGGGAGAGAGAGAGAGAGAGAGAGAGAGAGAGAGAGAGAGAGAGAGAGAGGACATTAATCACTCAACAAAGTGAGGTTTGATAAGATATTCCTGGTTGTGAAGATACATTCGGAGTTGGTGGGTGATATGAAGAGAAATATCATCTTTGCTTGTCACCTCAGCTGAACCCATGAGTCCTCTGAGCACACACTTATGTGTAAAATGAATTTTTATCCTTGACAGCCTCCATTTAATTTTGTAAAAAGCAATTAGCCATAAACTCACCTCTCAGTTGTACTGTGGGTGCATGACCTATGCACCAGTGCCATGAAGTAATGAGCTTTACAACACTTTGGTGTGAACTCAGTGGTTATAGTGACTGTATGGATTTGACACTTAGTGCATTGCCATGAACTAATGAACCGTATTTCCATTTCTTGCCTGTCAAGTAGGTCCAAGTCGGCACAGAGCACACCCAGGAAGAGCAGTTCAGGCACTCGACAGCACCAGCACAAGGGCCAGAAGCAGCCACAGCCACAGCAGCAGCGGTCCGTGTCTCACACCCCAAGGACACTGAATAAGTTCAGCTACCTGTACCTGCAGGAGCAGCGGGCAGAGCAGGAGAGTATCAAGCCTGCCAGCCACCTCATGGAGGCACGGCGGCCCTGTGCTCAGCTCTCCACTGCTGGCACGCTCTTCTCCCTCCTCAGCGAAACCTCTAGACAGTCCAGCGAGAGGCCCGAGAGGTCCGCCCCTCCCTCAAGGGGGGGAGTTGCCCAGGCTGCATCAGAAAGGCCTGTGGAACCCTCGGCCCCTCCTGAGTTCAGCACCATTGACTTCTACTCCTCAGAGCCGAGCTCCCTGGACGGCTCCCCTGAAAGGCAGGTGCTTGCATGGGGTGGAGTGGATCTGAGAGCTTCTCATAAGCTGACAGAAGCACCTTATGAAAGTGCTAAATGGGCATTACTGCTGCCGTACGTGACCGTCTTGAACAGTCTCCTGGGTGCTTGGCAGATGTGCGAGTGTTGTGGTCTGTTTTGTGTGTTTTTTTGTTTGTTTTTGCCTGTTACTATTGTGTCTGACTTCTTTGATAGAGAAAATTGAAATAGAAGAACAAATAGTCGATGTTTTGCATATTTATTACTGTGTGTGTGTGTTTTCAAATTGCATATCTATATATATACAATTTTGAATGAAAGTTTTTTTGTTCCTTTCCACACACTTAATAAATCTATGAGATATTATGGACATGTGTGTGATGATTTTACCTATTAATCCCACAGGAATGACTCAGACAGCCGACTGTTCATCAGGCAGGGCAGTGTGAAGAACCTGGTCTCCCAGTTTGAGCAGCAAGTGCACCTGGTAGGTACTGCTGTCCGTCTGTCCACCAGTGTAGCCCCGCTCACCTGGTAGATCCAAATACAGTCTTCTATGCTCTTCTGTCTTATACACATTTATGCCTGTATATGATCAATGTATTTCTCTGTTTATGACTGTACATAGTATAAAGAAGGTGGGTGGGGGTTGGTGGGGCAACTGCAAAACAAATACCATACCAGTGCATGCTTCATGGTCAAGGATTCAAATTCATCACTGCTTCTCCTTCCACTTTGCCTTGTGGACCAAGAACTTGCCAAGCAACAATGTCTGGCACTTGGGCTTTCATTAAATCCATGCTTATTAAATTATTTATTGGTCTAGTTTCAACAACAAAAAAGGAAAGAAATGAAAGTCTTTCTTTTCTAGTTTTACATTAGAACATTATTTTCTTGTTGTTGCAGAATTAATATTGCAGTGGTTTT
>JAWQFJ010001837.1:67528-97528 GCA_034096865.1 Theodoxus fluviatilis | reverse complement strand
GATATAGGCAAACATTATCATTATTCAGTTCAGTCATGGGCAAATTGATCATGGCCCCTTAACTCCAGTTGGTCTAGAGCTTTTCACCCAAAAGAACTGCCCCCCCCCCCCCCCCCCCCCCCCCCAAAGAGTGTCAGTTGATGGGGACCTCTTCCTCTGAAGACCATCTGTTGCCTCACTCCGTTGGAAGTTTCTTGCCACTTGGTCATCAGCCAGGGATGCTGGAGTAAAGACATTGAGGAGTGAACAAGGAAACCGTTTGGACAAACCCTATTTCTTGCAAATAGATCTTCAAATGTGCAAAACAATCCATCATGCACTCTTCTTCCAAATGCAGGTTAATTAATTACTATGTATCATCACTTGATTCTTGATGGAGTTTTCTCCCTACCGTCCATTCATGAGTGTGCCAACAGATCAGTCATGCATTTGACCTTTGGCTGGTTATGATCGTCTCACCAAAGAATTCGTCAAGTGTATTTGTATCATCCAGTCAGATGTTGCTCCCTGAGTAGTGAAGTCTTTCCTCGCTCTTTCAGTGCATGTCTAGCAATTGCTGAGAGATGTTTTGTTTGTGGGACCGCTTTTTCCTCCAAGTCCCCTAACTGCATGCTGCATGCATTTCAGTCAAGCATTTTTTAGTTGTCATTATCGCCAGGCTTCGGCTCCCGCTCCATAACACCTGTGGAGCATAGACAAAATGGGGCAATGTTCACAATGAATGGAGTTGCCAAATTTTAAAAGTTTGAAAATGGAAGGAGATGTAATACAGAGAATATACTAATATGCTCTTCACTGCAATGGTGTTGGCTAGTTGTAACTCTAACCAAGCTTCACTTCCCAAAAATAACCTGCTCCTCCTAACCTGAGATCCCCCCTCTCATTGTAGGTGAAGAAGCTAAGGGGCTTCTTGGGGAGATCTTCGATGTACTTAGCACCTCCAGGATAGAGACTAAAAAGCAGGAGAAGAGACTATGGCAACGTCTGGTGTCCGATGTAAGAAAAGTTGTCTTCTTGATGTGGAAAATGCCTTCACACGTTTCGTGGCATTGAACAAAAACTGAACTGTGCATCGTGCGAATGCCAGTAAATGATGTCGATAATTTTTCTTTGAGTATTTACTGATAGAAACCTTTCAATGATCCTGGTGCCTTTTATTGATTACAAATTTGGAGGATGATAAAGCAGAAATCCCTGAGCAGCTCTTCAGAGAAGAAGGGTGCAGCTTTAATGCATGCAGAATTATTGTTGACAATATAACCCACTTGTAGTTAGATTCCAAAACATTCATTCATTCATTCTGCACCTACATATACCTATCTGATTTCTGCCTCCATCAAACTCATACTTGATTGTCTCACTCAAGACCGTTAGTCCACTGCTACTATTACATTGCATGTACATTAGAATCTCACCAGTAGAATCCACATTCTATTCAGTCCTTCCCAAATGCCAAACCTAGGCATGAAGAATGAATGCCTTCACACAAACACCTTTGCCCTCACACAAACACCTTTCTATAGACCAGATCTGCAAAGGTGGTGTGGAAAAACCTTCGGTCCCAAAGAGGAAGAAGCGAAAAGGGCGAGGGTTGTCCCGAAGGCTTAGCTACAGAGCAGGGGCCTGGCCATCCATTCTGAAGACAGCCAAGTCCAGAAAGAGCAAGGGGGAAAAAGCTGACAAGGTAATGCCTCAGCTTGCGCAGTTCTTGGATGGGAATACCCTGGGACATTGGGTCATATCTCTTCAGTTTTGTTTGTTTGTTTGCCTGTGGGTTTTTTGAATGTCAGTTTGTTCTATCCCGTGGTGGAGTGGGCATGATAAGATTGGAAAAGAAATCAAAAAGAAAAAAATAACAGACCTCCCTAAGTCGGTATTCATCAGTGGGATAGTGACTGGTTTTGTTTGTTTGCTTTTTCATTATAAGCACCAGAACAGCGTGAGCTCACCCCCTAGGTATGATTCACAAGGACTTGCTATGGCACTACCATGAAACAAGAAGGGCAAAGCCCATACGACTCACATGCTTGACCTTGACCTTTATATGACCTTGACCTTCAGGTGACCTTCAAGGTCAAGGTCAAACAACTAAACCTACCAATGACATCATACACTAAGAAATGCTTTACACTTTTTTCCTACCAAAATGCATGTGACCTTGACCCAAGGTCAAGGTCATGCAACACAAAGCTGTTAATTCAAGACATAGGAAGCACAATGGTGCTTATTGGCACTTTCTACCATGAGATATGGTCACTTTTAGTGGTTCACTACCCCATTTTGGTCACATTTGACCTTGACCTTGATGATATGTGACCAAATGTGTCTCATGATGAAGGTATAACATGTGCCCCACATAATTATTAAGTTTGAAACAGTTATCTTCCATAGTTCAGGGTCAAGGTCACTTCAAAATATACAATCCAACTTTGAAGAGCTCCTGTGACCTTGACCTTGAAGCAAGGTCAACCAAACTGGTATCAAAAGATAGGGATTACTTTGCCCTATATACCATATATAGGTCAGGTATCCAATCTCAAAAACTTCAGAGAAAATGTGAAAAATGACTGTTTTTAGACAACATTTATGGCCCCTGCGACCTTGACCTTGAAGCAAGGTCAAGTCACTATGTATGTTTTTTGAGGCCTTGTCATCATACACCATCATGCCAATTTGGGTGTTGATAGACTTAATAGTCTCCGAGAAAAATCCAACGTTAAAGTTTTCGGACGCCCGGACGCGCGGACACCCGGACGCCCGGACGGACGAAACGGGTGAGTACATAGACTCACTTTTGCTTCGCATGTGAGTCAAAAAGGAATCCAGGGGCCCCAAGGACATCATCTTAAAACTTGCATCAGTTGTGGCGTAGTAAAATCCAACTCCAGGCTGCTGCAAAAATGCAGGCTCTTATTGTTTGTCATAGATATTAAGCTTCAATAAAACATTAGTGTCCAAAGCAACATTAGTAACCTTGATTAATCTCTGTGTTCAGGATTATTAACAGCATAAGCATACATTCGTCTTGGAAATAATTTCAAGGGTCTCCTCATAGTGGGGATATTTAGTTGGTAGTGTTGTTTTGTTGTTTGCCTTGTTTCCTTTTCTTTCTTTTTTTCCCCTTTTTTTATTCTTCAATTTTTGCATGCCGTTCTTCAACACTGGTATCAAATGCGACAGTGTTTGGAATGCTCTAGAAACCCATTGGTGTGATGTTGAATTGGATTCTACTAACACCTTTGCCTCGTGCTAGATGTTGCCAACCAAACTGTTCAAGTTCTTAGGAATAATTGATCCTTCATTTTTTGCCTGCTGACATCCATGCAAGCCATGTAAGGCTCTGTGGCCGAGTGGTTGAAGAGCTTCACTAGCAGCCACTTGCAGCCTTGGGTGCAGTGTTTGAAGCTGTGCAGATCCCCGAGTCGCTTCCTGAGCAAGGTGCTTACCTCACATTACTTCTTCCCACAGAACTAAAACTTGACAGCTGAGCTGGAAAACTGGAAATAAACTTTGGTGTGTTGATCTGCAGCATGGTTGCATTCTCTGCCAGGATCTGACATGGAGTGATAACAAAATTAGCCTGACGACCAGGGAGTAAAAACATGTGGTTTGAGCACCAGTTGATGATTGGAAAGTCACAGTATTGACAAAGGTCTTAACCCTTTGGGTGGTGAGAGTTGCAACTGCCTGCTGTCTGGCAGGGTGGCCCAATTTAACTCAGGGGTAAGAATGCTCCCACCATGTCTCCCTGCAACTCAGGGGTAAGAATGCTCCCACCATGTCTCCCTGCAACTCAGGGGTAAGAATGCTCCCACCATGTCTCCCTGCAACTCAGGGGTAAGAATGCTCCCACCATGTCTCCCTGCAACTCAGGGGTAAGAATGCTCCCACCATGTCTCCCTGCAAGACTTGTAAGAGGTGAATAACCCTGAAAATCAATACATCATGCTGTAACAAACTCAAGTGATTTTCCTGATCAATGGCCTTTCATAGCCTTCAAAAGCTGATGGGCCGCAACACTTTATTCATTCATGCATCCATTCTTGCAGGGTGGGAGTGCTGCTGGCAGACCAGGCAGGCCCTACGCCCAGTCCGTCATTGAGATCCAGTCCTTCCTGGAGGAGCCAGGCAAACACCAAATGACTCACACCACCACCAACCTCCAGTCTGGCCGTTCTGTCTTGCACTGTGAGAGGACCATCTTTGCTGAGACAGTTAGGGCTGTATTTGACCACTTTCCCTAGAAAAGGGACAACCACCACCATGGGTCCTCCCCATGCTATGCAGGCAGCCATTTCCACCCATTGCCAGGTAGGATGGCCATCTTTGCCAAGTGAGAGCCACCTTCAAGCAGAATATGGCCAAACCATCACCATTACTTCTTCTCTAGCTACACAGGCTGCCATTTCTATGTAGTCTGAAAAACCTTGACAGTGAGCATCCGGATAGCTCCTGATGGAGGGATAGTATAAATGTCAGCACAGCAAACTGGAGTCTGGCATGTGGGGAAATGCTGTTAGAGTAGTGTGAAGTGTCTTGTCCCCTTTCTCAGAGATGCACACAGAAAATCTTCTATGCCAGTATTTTAACTACACTTTGGGGGAAGCTGCCACAGCTTATGCCGTACCTCTAAATCTCTGTAAACTGATATGATTTGATTAATTTGATTTGTCCTGAATGCGACAGTTGACATTTCGTACTAACCTCTTGTGACCTTAATTTTGAGTTACTCACAGCTGGGAGGGAACCGGTTTTTAGAAAGAAAATTATCTTGTGAAATATTTTTCAATTTGCACTTTTTACAAACAAAAGCATGCCTTTCTTTGTTCATGGTATGAATTTTATTGCAGTTATCAATATGATACATAGTACTTTTCTCAGTTTCGTCCATACAGCTATTGGTACTCTTCAAGCAAATGTACAACTGGGTAAATATCGTTTACTTTGAAATGTATAATCAAAGTAATAAAGTATTTTTGAGTACGTAACTGGTGTGGACAATCTGCTCCCATGACACAAAGGTAGGTGTGTGTGTGGCTGTGCATATGCGTTTGTGTGTGTGTTGGAGCAGAACTATGACAAACACAGATAAGCAAAAGAAACTAAAAAGCTAGCCATCAGCCCTCTGTATGAATAATTTGTGAAATGGTAATACAGATAGCTTGATTCTGTATGCCAGAGGGAAAGACGAATAACAAGATCCTCAACCACACTGACTCCATGAACATCATTATCATGGTAGAAATTTCAAAGAATCTTTTGGTCCAGGCATCAAGGCCAGGTCTGGGCTTGGGGAGAGGATTCAAAGTGGATGCTTGCTCTACAGTAGAACTCGAGAAGGAGGACAGTGCTTTGTTGCTGAATGCCATCAACAATGCCTGGAGTGCACCTGTGCTGCAAGGTCCACATCATGTAGCCTGAAGTAGCACTGGTGCTCCACACACAGGGATGAGAATAGGCTAAGTCCATTACAACCAACAAACCTGATGAGCTTTAGCTTTTTTAGCTTTCTATCACATCCATTTTCCAATAAAAAGTTAAGGGATTATTGAATAACCTTCCTTAAATTCCACCAGCCCTATCACAACAACCAGCTCCATGACCAATTTGTTTTAATGTAAAACACATTTCCCTGAACCTCCAACAAAGAATGGTATTTCCAAGGCAACTGCCAGCATCTCTCTATTGGAATTATATATTTCCAAGGCAACTGCCAGCATCTCTCTATTGGAATTATATATTTCCAAGGCAACTGCCAGCATCTCTCTATTGGAATTATATATTTCCAAGGCAACTGCCAGCATCTCTCTATTGGAATTATATATTTCCAAGGCAACTGCCAGCATCTCTCTATTGGAATTATATATTTCCAAGGCAACTGCCAGCATCTCTCTATTGGAATTATATATTTCCAAGGCAACTGCCAGCATCTCTCTATTGGAATTATATATTTCCAAGGCAACTGCCAGCATCTCTCTATTGGAATTATATATTTCCAAGGCAACTGCCAGCATCTCTCTATTGGAATTATATATTTCCAAGGCAACTGCCAGCATCTCTCTATTGGAATTATATATTTCCAAGGCAACTGCCAGCATCTCTCTATTGGTAATTATATATTTCCAAGGCAACTGCCAGCATCTCTCTATTGGAATTATATATTTCCAAGGCAACTGCCAGCATCTCTCTATTGGAATTATATATTTCCAAGGCAACTGCCAGCATCTCTCTATTGGAATTATATATTTCCAAGGCAACTGCCAGCATCTCTCTATTGGAATTATATATGTCGTTACATGTCGTAAAACCTGTTGAACATTTTCTTGATAATGATCATGATAAGACTACATGTGCAAAATGTACTCATGTGCTGTGTTCCTATTGAAAGTTAGACCCACTGTGAAATGATTACTATACACTGGCAATAGCTAAGATACACTAACAACTGCTCAGGCCTGATGTGGCCCAACTACATTCTATTTTGGAGCATCACCAAGGCACTGATCAGGTTTTGTACAAAAATTCTTTCCCTAACCACACTATGTAATAACGATGTAACAATTGCTCCAAAGAAACCTGAGGATGGTGTGTTTACTGATATGCTTCTGAATTATCCAGCCAAATCACAAAATAGTTACCTCTAGTATTCCTGACTAGAACAAAAGGAAATATGAACAGTTTTACAATGATTGCAGAATATGAACAAGTACTTTCAATGTTGCTATTGTGATATTGCACTAAAACAGCTTAACAAATTAGGACACAACAGCAAGAATCTTTCCATACAACGCACAGAGAAACCAAGTATGAAATGAGGCTGAAACCAAAAAATTGATTATAAATCAATACCAGACAGAATGAGACCAAATTACAGCCCTGCACGCACTGTAAGGGAATGAGGCAAATAACGAGGCACAGATGAAGAACTGCAACACAACCCCGCCAGGACATCATAGTTATCATAGTTGTCATGCACTGTTGCCAAACTTGGACAACTAAAATATCCTGACAAAGGTAGGACAGAGGTGGGCATCTGTGGAAAAGTGAAACAAAATTCACCAACCTGCTTCTATGCACACATTGGTAGTGAAGTTCAGTGAAACACTGATGAAGTTAAGCGGAGAAGATTGACATCATTCTACCTGGTTTCATCAATAGCTGCCCATGCTAGCACATACACACAACTTCTCAAATGGAAAAGCTTGGAAAGAGCAAACTCAAGGTCTAGCAATCCTGGGGCCATTAGCAAACTAAAACGGAACGCTTGGCCCTCACTTCAATGACGACGAGAATATCAAATCAGCTGCTACAAACCTCTATTAAGTAAACAAATACACACACCAAGTGGCAAATAAGCAGGAAGCGTTTGGATTTTTCTTACCTCACTACACCTACAAAACGAAAGACTAAGTAACATCATAGCAAACAACAGCCCTGAAACAAATAATGCTGCAACAATACTGTTTTTAACATGGCACTTTTGAGTGCAGTGCCTTATTGAGTATATTGCATCTTATGCAACTGACACCTACAGCAGTTGACCTATGTTTTTCAACCATCTAATAAGAACAACGAGGAAGTTTAATGTCTTTGGTTGATATCCCTGGAAAGTAACATGAAGGAAACAAAACTTGACAAGATTTGAAATTAACAAGACTGAAAATGAAGTACCATTTCATTCTGGCAATCGGATCACTGTAACACTACACAATGAAAGACATCCCATCTAAACAGTTTAACAAACAGTAAGAGCTCTTCAAATAATGTGTGCTCCCAACACATCCCTCAAGCACAATTTCTGAATCCATGTGCTTTGATAAAAATGGAGCTAGCTGCTTTTTGAGGTGATATGTACTTGAAAAGCCATGTCTATTTTGGCCACCCTTCTGTATCACCATGACTGAAAAATACAATTTTCAGATAAATTGCATTTAAGCAAATCCCAATGCCATCAAACGGGAGATAACATGAGGTGAAGAGTGTACAACATCATCTTTATGATTGGTTTCTCAAGTTTGGTCAAATCCAAGCGTCTAAACTCTAATGTAACGCATACTTTCCAGTTTCCCAGGTGGGAAAAGGACCAATCTTCTTACTGTGTCTATTTCTTGCAACACTTCTCTTTAATTTGAGAGGAAACTGCCAACCCAATGAGCTCTAAGCTTTCCACACAAGGACTGCATTTCAGCCAACATGGACTACAGCAAGTGTCCTTACAGGATGAATATTGTGGTGGAGACTGACAGAAATTCCAACATTTCACTGTGGTCTCCAACAAGTTTCTCTACCTGCCAGTCGCCATCATACAGACAAGCCTGCCAGAGGGCTAAACACACAGCAACAGAATTCTCTGCTCAGAGAAATGTTAGTAGCCCTTGCATGAGGATTTCTGCTTTCTTAACCCCTGTCAACTGTTCTCTGTCTCCATCCATTTCAGACTCAAAAACGCAAAGGTATCCCTACTCCAGCCCTTGTGTATCTGATGAATCCATAGAAACACTAGCAAATAATTACGTCACTGTCAAGAAGAAACAGAGGTGCCAATAACATCCTTCTCCTGCAGCAAAAAGCTTTCAGCATGTGTCGCACGCAAGCCTCTTTATCACACACAGGAATCAAACCTAGAATTACTGCACAAGTGTAAAAATACCTAACAATCCAAACATCTGTACATGGGCATATCAAAATAGTGTTGTATCATTACAGTAACAGATGTAACAAGCATAATTCTTTCATGATAACATGAGCCTTAAACATCACCCAAGGAAGGGAGGTTCATCAACATGAAGACACAAGAATGCATCAAAGCCCTGCAAACACAACAGCTCCAGGGGAATGTATGACTTGTCATTCATTATCCCACAACTCGGATAAGTAAAGGAAGAATAACAACAGCAGGTTCCAGCCCACAGGAAAGCAGAGAGAGAGAGAAAAAAAAACCCAGGAAAAGTACAACTGCTGACTTACATGTCACATCACAGAATA
This sequence comes from Theodoxus fluviatilis, assembly GCA_034096865.1. Lineage (NCBI taxonomy): Eukaryota > Metazoa > Mollusca > Gastropoda > Cycloneritida > Neritidae > Theodoxus > Theodoxus fluviatilis. Next base: position 88,543 of record JAWQFJ010001837.1, on the reverse strand, counting down.
CTCAAACAACATGTAATACCTCTCCCTTTATGCTGGGTGACTTGAAGATGCGAGGGCATCTGCCAGTCTCTCTATTATATCACTGCAGCCTGCAGAGAGCTGCAACCCGCACACCCATCCTGGCAATGGCAGGTCACAAGTGCACAGCCGTCCAAGGTACACACACCTCCACTGCATCCTAGAGAAAGCACCCTGAATCACATCTTAAGTAGCTCCAGTTCACAGCAGCCAAGCCTGCCCCCTGCAACAAGTCTCCAGTCTATTCTCTTACCCAAGTAACATGGCAAGAGGCTGGGACACGGGATATGACCACACCACTCCAGCACTGATAGCACCCTTTCCCCCATAGGTGTTGGACTGGAGTAAAGCTCTCTTGCAGTGGGAATGGTGTGGCAAGACCTGGCTGCCTCTAGCTTCTCCATCACAAGGTCCTGACTGCCCTACAAGGAGATGCCAGGGTGGTTGTTGATGGGAGACCCCATAGGGGAGCGGTGGGTCGGGGAGGACGGGCAAGAGGCCTCACCCTTTGGGTTCAGGGTGTCAATGATTGGTCGAATGTCATTCCACACTTTGGCAAGCTGAAAAAGAGTCCAAGTGATAACATGGTAAACTTGGAAAAAGTAGATGGAAGTAATAATCCTGATAAATTTAAATCCCTACTAAAAATATATATATTAGACACCAAAAATTAACTCTTTTTTTAAGTCACAATTTTCACTTTAGAAAAACACAAGTCAAATAAATTGTTCTGTAGAGGGTGAAAACAAAGTATATTTATACAGATGAAAATATTTAGAGTATTTATGGTTACATTTCTAAGATGTAAAACCAGCTGATTTTAGCCTATATGGGGATCAGATCATTTCCTCTTAAGTTTCTACATCTTTCTGCGATATCGATAGTTTCAAAGAGCAACATATTAGAAAAAAACAGGCAGCAAGACCTCATTTCCATCTTGGCCATGATGTCTTTAACCAGGATCTCAAAGCTATTGGGGATCATTTTCTCCACCTATTCCCCCTGAAGGGTTTCACCTCTGTATTATGAACCCCCCAAGAGCCAGACAGCAGAACATGGACTCACATCAGAGTGAGCCTTGGCCTCCACCTCAGCCATGGTCCCCAGGATCTCGTACAGCACGTCCAGGTTGGCATGGATCAACTGTGTCTCCATCTGCAGGCAGTGCAGCGAGTAGTAGTTCCGGTTCTCCATGTTGGCAATCTGGCTCTCTTGCTGCAACATACACAGACACGAGGTTGCTGTACAGTTCATGTCATGCACAGTCTTGCTTGAGTGGTAAATACACTCTAGAATGAGACAGAGAAATCATTCCACATTCTAAGAACTTCACTGCCAACCCTACCATCCCCACCCCACCCCCATCCCCCCCAAACACAGTCTCTATACTGCATCAATACACACCAAAGTTGTTCTTTTGTCTGATTTCTATGATCCACATGCTTGTCAGATCATCTCTTTCACTATGAATCAAACTCCACAAATTTGAGAAGGATGGCAAGACACAGCTATGAGGACTAGATAGTGAAATGAAGAGTGCAGCTGTTCGTGAAGATTTTCATGTTTTCACGTATTATCTTGTCCTTGCCTTCCTCCAAGTATGAGTGTCTGCTTCAACTCACCTGGAGAATCTTTTGTTCCAATTGTTCCACAGTTCCCGACTGAAACAGATAACAAACTTATAATATCAAGAATCACTCTGGAGGCAACAATGGTCGTGGTAGTGGTGGTGATGGTGTAGAAGGTAATATGGTGGTGGTCAGTGGTGGTGATGGTGTAAAAGGTAATGTGGTGGTCAGTGGTGGTGATGGTGTGGAAGGTAATATGGTGGTGGTGATGGTGTAGAAGGTAATAAGGTGGTGGTAGTGGTGGTGATGGTGTAGAAGGTAATAAGGTGGTGGTAGTAGTGGTGATGGTGTAGAAGGTAATATGGTGATCAGTGGTGGTGATGGTGTAGAAGGTAATAAGGTGGTGGTAGTGGTGGTGATGGTGTGGAAGGTAATATGGTGGTGGTCAGTAGTGGTGATGGTGTAGAAGGTAATATGGTGATCAGTGATGGTGATGGTGTGGAAGGTAATATGGTGGTGGTAGTGGTGGTGATGGTGTGGAAGGTAATATGGTGGTGGTCAGTAGTGGTGATGGTGTAGAAGGTAATATGGTGATCAGTGGTGGTGATGGTGTAGAAGGTAATAAGGTGGTGGTAGTGGTGGTGATAGTGTGGAAGGTAATATGGTGGTGGTCAGTGGTGGTGATGGTGTAGAAGGTAATAAGGTGGTGATAGTGGTGGTGATGGTGTGGAAGGTAATAAGGTGGTGGTAGTGGTGGTGATGGTGTGGAAGGTAATAAGGTGGTGGTAGTGGTGGTGATGGTGTGGAAGGTAATATGGTGGTGGTGATGGTGTGGAAGGTAATAAGGTGGTGGTAGTGGTGGTGAAGGTGTAGAAGGTAATAAGGTGGTGGTAGTGGTGGTGATGGTGTAGAAGGTAATATGGTGGTGGTCAGTGGTGGTGATGATGTAGAAGGTAATAAGGTGGTGGTAGTGGTGGTGATGGTGTGGAAGGTAATAAGGTGGTGGTAGTGTGGAAGGTAATAAGGTGGTGGTAGTGGTGGTGATGGTGTAGAAGGTAATAAGGTGGTGGTAGTGGTGGTGATGGTGTAGAAGGTAATAAGGTGGTAGTGGTGGTGATGGTGTAGAAAGTAATAAGGTGGTGGTAGTGGTGGTGATGGTGTAGAAGGTAATAAGGTGGTGGTGATGGAGTTGAGGGTAATAAGGTGGTGGTGGTGGTAACAATCATGATGAATATCATCTTGTGTTTTAAACTGTTTCCCATCATTTCTCTCATAAGAAGTGAACTTGAAAAAAATATGCTAAAGAAAGAAAAAAACTAAACAACTCAGCTGTATATTTACTTTATATGTTTCAATGGAATTATGCAACAGTTACAATACAAAAAGTGAATGACAGCTAAAGTGGCAAGCTTGTAACTGAGAATAGAAACTGATGACAAGAACAAAAAGGTTGAGTGCATGGTATAACGGAGTGAGAAATTCATTTCATTCAATCTCATGCAGAGCAAAATTACACCAAGGAAAGCCAAGAACTTGGGGACACAAATCCAAGTTGCTGTGGCAATCTGCTCCTTTCTGAATGTATCACCTGTCAGCAACAACAGCAAGAGTAGCAAGAGTAACAAGAAAGAGAACTTTTCAACCACTCACCTCACTGGCACCTTGAACAGTGGCAGACATCTTCTTTTTCTTGTACTGGCCCATCTTCTGGATGGCCTTCTGGTGGTCATTGAGCACCCCCTTCTCATGTCTGTCACACAGGTCCTGCAGTCAGGTAGAAAAAACTCATCAGCAGGCACAGATGCACTTCAAGAATGCAAGTGTGTGTGTGTGTGTGTGTGTGTGTGTGTGTGTGTGTGTGTGTGTGTGTGTGTGTGTGAATGAGTGAGTATGTGTGTGTGTGTGTGTGTGAGTATGTGTGTGTGCGTGTGTGTGCATGCATACAAGTGCCCATGCAATCACTCATGTACATGTGAGTGAGTGCATGTGTGTGTGTATGTGTGTGTGTGTAGGAGTGCACATAGGAAGGTATATGTGTGTGTATATATATATGTGTGAGTGTGTGTATGTGTGCACGTGTGTGAGTGCATGTGTGCACACGTGTGTGTGTGCACCCAAGAAAACATTGAGAATGTTTGCAATGGGCAACATGACTATTTAAGTGAAGAGCAATAACTCACCTTGTATGCTATGAGGAGATCTTGGAAAAATGACAGCTTCTCCACTACACCATCCTCCTCTTCAATGGCCTGCATGAAATTGAAACCTTTGTAAGCAAGAGCTTCAAGACAAAAAGAACGCTAGTCCCATAATTAATGTTTACCTGCACAGCTTTCACCCACAATTTTCTGGATTCAGTCAGTAACTTAAAATGAGGTAGTGCCCTGCCCTCTTAATTGATCCCAACTGTTTTGGCACAGAGCAGTGAAAAAACAAGCAAACCCTCAACCAAGTTTCTATTTTGACAATACATAAACACCTCAGATGCTAGTTAGTTCAGGCTAGACAGAACAAAATGTTCCTATTCGATTTTGTTCAAGTAATTCCAATATTCTTCACTTTTTGAATTTCAATATAAAAGATTCAATGGTACTTTCCCTCATGATATTTTAATTACCCTACTATTTCAGTATTTGTTCGTAATTTTATTTCTTTGCAGATTTTAGCATCCACTTCAATCATCTACATGAATCTACCACTTTCTTGTCTCAAGCTTTCATTTCAAAACATGTGTTCTTAAGATGTGAAAAACTTCACATCATGCAGACAAGCTCTTTGTGCCACAGTACAAGAAGCATTACATTTACAGTCTTAAACAAACGCGTCTCAAGTCCTATTCTGAAGTAACTGAGGGAAGCAAACCTCCTCAGTGGTTCGATAAAGCCGTTTCAAGACTTTGGATCTATGAAAGAGAATGGCTCGTGGCCACAGTCATGCATTTGTCTCCTTGGAACAGTTAGGTGGTTTTCCGTGGAGTAACATCGGAGTAACATGAACACTTTTGATGGCTGATTAATACAAATTGGATAACTGAAACTTCTACAGAAATTCTGCAGTGGCAGGGCTTGCACTTACTGCCTGCGTGGCTTTGTCGGAGAGTGCAGCGTACTCCACAGAGAGGTGCTTGAAGCCTTTCTTCAGCAAACTCCAGGAGGAGTTGTTTCCTGTGGCCCAGGAGGTCACCACGGAGGAGTCCATACTCAGGCAACTGCAGCAAGCAAAGAGCCACTGAGCAGTCTGGAAACTTTATGCTGAGGGGAAAAGCTGATTGAATGTAGTCCCTTTGTCTCAACTATTTTCATTAGAAACCTCCATTAAGAAACATCCTCACATGTATGTCCTCGCAATAGTAGTTTCCAGATTTCAACTTTTCAATAGTTCTTTGAAAATGTCATATTAAGCAAGGTTTGCAACTGAATCATGTGAGCATTTTCCTTGAGCATGATGGAGCAATTCCACAAAGTCTACTAGTATATCTAATGGAATAAAATCCCTGTCAGATGCAAAATGTCTGACAGCTAGACTTATTGCAATGATACTAAGAAAAAAATAATTTCTTGGGGTTGGATATGGGATTTGGAAACAAGTTTTAAGTTGCAGATGGGTTCAGCTCAATCTTCCAAGATGGTTTGAACTCATGTTAAATCTCTGTCCTAGTGCTTTCTTTGGCTGCCACCCTGGCTTAGCTTGTGGAGCAGGCTCCGAGAGCCCAGCAGCCAGAGGTTCCTGCTGATGGAGGAGGCACTGAGCGGCACCATCCCTACTTGAGTCTCACCTGAGCTCCCTGCCAAAGTCCAGCATGTCCCCAGCAAAGCCAGCAGCCCTTGCCACCATGCGCTCGGCTATGTCCTTGATCTTGGTGACCCCGTTGAAGATGAGTCGGATGTGGTCCTTGCTGGCCCCCAGCTGTACCTGGGTGTCCATGGGCACCAAGTCCTGGTGCCACAGACAAGAAGTGTGGTCAAACACATACAGGGCAGTACAGTAGCCATGTATTGCTTTGATAGAGGGGAGAAGGGGGTGGGGGTGGAGACTACCATCTGGTAAATGTGGTGCTATGCTATTGAGAGTGAAGTAACTGAAGGTGGGGTTGGAGATGAGTGCTATGTTTTGACAGGACTGGAGGGTGAGGGTAAGGGGTGGGGGGTTTGGGTGGGATGGGAGTGGGGGTTGGGGTTGAGTGTGGGAAGGGGTGGGGAGATGGAGGTGTAATGCACATTTACAGAGCAGAGTGAACAGGAGCAGTTAAGGAGAGGAGGTGAGTACCCATACCATGACAGGACATTGTACTTGGAGATGGAGGCAAACTGATGGGACTATGGATAAGGGGGCTGTGTTACACACACATAAGACCACTGGAATAGGTCCATGTTACTACGGGGGGTGGTTACTGTACACATTATGACCTGCCTGAAGGTAAAAGGGGAAGGAAAGCTGTTTCACAACAAAAGAAAGAGGATATAAGGGAGAAAAGGGAGAGTGTGGCATTGGCGGTGCTTACAGAGATCGCTGAAGAAGGGGAAGTCAGCAGGAGTGGACAACATCCCAGAAGAACTGGTGCAGGTGGGGGGGGGGGGGGGGGCGGAGGAGGAAGAGTTGGTCAGTGCTTTACTGACCATCTGCAACAAGATCTGGCAGACGGGGGAGTGGCCCACACTGTGGACGCAGTCCCTCATCATCACCCTACCCAAGAAAGGCAACTTACAGCTATGCCAGAACTACAGAACTATCAGCCTCATCAGCCACCCGAGCAAAGTCATGCTGAAGATTTTACTGAACAGACTGAAGCCACAAGCAGAGTAGATCATCGCTGAAGAACAGGCAGGCTTCAGACAAGGGCGCAGTGCAACGGAGCAGATCTTCAACCTCAGGATACTGTGCGAGAGGTACCTACAACACCAACAGGACCTCTACCACGTCTTCGTGGACTTTAAGAAGGCTTTCGACAGGGTATGGCATGCAGCACTGTGAGCTACCATGAGACTGTACAACATCAACACCAACCTGATCAGAGTCATAGAACACCTATATGACAATGCAACAAGTGCCGTATACTTCAACAGCAGCATTGGGGACTGGTTCAGAACCACAGTCGGAGTGAGACAAGGCTGTTTGCTCTCTCCCACCCTCTTCAACATCTTCCTGGAAAGAATAATGACTGACGCCCTAAAAGACCATGAGGGGACAGTCAGCATTGGCGGCAGAACAATCACAAACTTATGTTTTGCTGACGACATAGATGGCCTGGCTGGAAGTGAAAAGGAGCTGGAGAACTTAGTGGAGCGCTTAGACACAACCTCCACAAATTTTGGCATGCAGATCAGTGCAGAGAAGACCAAACTGATGACCAACAACACCAACAGCATCAGCACTGACATCAAGGTATGTGGCGAGAAACTGGAAACCGTCAACAGCTTCAAATACCTGGGAGCAATTGTTACAGATGCAGGATGCAAACCTGAAATACTTGCCAGAATTGCTCAGACCACAGCAGCACTCACAAAACTCAAGACCATCTGGAAGGACAGGAACATAGTCCTCAGCTCAAAGATCAGACTGATGCGCGCCCTGGCCATGTCCATATTTTTGTATGCCTGTGAGTCATGGACACTAACAGCTGACTTGGAGAGAAGGATACAGGCCATGGAAATGAGATGCTTTCGACGACTCCTTGGCATCTCCTACAAAGACAGCATCACAAACGAGGAAGTCCGAAACAGAATCAGGCAAGCCATCAGGCCCCATGAAGAACTACTGACCACTGTGAAAAGACGCAAACTACAGTGGTATGGGCACGTCTCACGATCGACAGGGCTTGCCAAGACTGTGCTACAAGGCACAGTAAAAGGAGGGAGGAGGAGAGGCAGAGAAAGGAAAAGATTGGAGGACAACGTCTCAGAGTGGACAGGGATGGGGCTCAGCAAAGCCTTGAGACAGTCCGAGAGGCGAGAGGAATAAAGAGAGCTGGTTGCCAGATCATCTGTGGTGCCCCAACGGTCGTCCAGACTACGGGACAAGTGAAGTGAAGACAGAGAGGAGATTGAGATTTGGGGATTGAAAGGAGCTAGATGCAAACTTTCCAACAGATCTACACCATCATCATTCCCTGAAATAGTCACTTAGACCTATGCTGCTCCTTTTTTCAGTTTCCCTCCTCTAAACTCACTGTTCTAAATTGAGTGGTCAGGTGACAACCTTAGGGTAGGGAGGCCAACAAAAATGACACACACTGTTCTAAACAATGAACAACTGAACCAAACATGAAACAAGAAGGGCAAAGCCCATACGACTCACATGCTTGACCTTGACCTTTATATGACTTTGACCTTCAGGTGACCTTCAAGGTCAAGGTCAAACAACTAAACCTACCAATGACATCATACACTAAGAAATGCTTTACATATTTTTCCTACCAAAATACATGTGACCTTGACCCAAGATCAAGGTCAGCCAAGGTCATGCAACACAAAGCTGTTAATTCAAGACATAGGAAGCACAATGGTGCTTATTGGCACTTTCTACCATGAGATATAGTCACTTTTAGTGGTTCACTACCCCATTTTGGTCACATTTCATAAGGGTCAAAGAGACCTTGACCTTGATGATATGTGAACAAATGTGTCTCATGATGAAAGTATAACATGTGCCCCACATAATTATTAAGTTTGAAACAGTTATCTTCCATAGTTCAGGGTCAAGGTCACTTCAAAATATGTATACAATCCAACTTTGAAGAGCTCCTGTGACCTTGATCTTGAAGCAAGGTCAACCAAACTGGTATCAAAAGATAGGGCTTGCTTTGACCTATATACCACTTGTAGCTTACGTCACCATTCTCAATAACGTGGGAGAAAATTGGGAAAATGTAAAAAATTACTGTTTTTGAGACCACATTTATGGCTCCTGTGACCTTGACCTTGAAGCAAGGTCAAGTCACTATGTATGTTTTTTGAGGTCTTGTCATCATACACCATCATGCCACATTTGGTGTTGATAGACTTAATAGTCTCCGAGAAAAATCCAACGTTTAAGTTTTTTACGCCCGGACGGACGGACGACACGGGTGAGTACATAGACTCACTTTTGCTTTGCATGTGAGTCAAAAATGAAATTTAGTTATATTGAGGATCAAAAGCATGGAATGGAAAGAAGTCCTAATCCATCCCACAACAGAGAAATGCACACTTACAGAGAATGAAGTCAAGAGTCATTTTAAACTCTTGTAAGTACACATGTTACAGAGATGCTGATAACAGCAAGAAAACAGAGGGGTGATATTTAAAAACTGACCTTTGCTCTGCTTGCGACATTACAAGTCATGAACTCATCTGGAATGCCCCTAAAATGTTCCCTGATTTTGTGCTGCATGTCCTGGAAAAAGATACATAGAAATCCACATTTGTTCAGTATCAAATACTGCAAAATCTTCATGAAAAAGTGTGTTCCAAGGCTGTTTTGAGACACCACTTTGATACCTGACCATGCACAACAACTTAAAACACTGAAATGCATTTGCAATGATGAAAAATTTTCCTGCTTTCAAGTCTGACTCAGATGTCCACAAATAGCTGTACACACAAATGAACATCCTAGTATGGGCCATGCAGTCAAATACAGGTCAGTAACAATTTCCAAAGCAAAATGCATCACATGTACTACTGCCAATTATCATTCAGCCTATGGAAAAGCTAACCTCAAAACTATCACTCAGGTGGCAACCATTCAAGTTCTCACAGTGCACACAGGCTGAGCAGGGTAGAAGGATGCCACTATCACCTTCCACAGTCCAGCACATAGGCTGTCAGGTCTTAAACCATCACTGTCCCTCCATCCTTTCCCATCTACTGCTTTCCATCTCTGCAATCCCTCCATCACCGTCCCTCCATCCTTCCCACTCTACTGGAGTACTGCTTTCCATCTCTGCAATCCCTCCATCACCGTCCCTCCATCCTTCCCACTCTACTGCTTTCCATCTCTGCAATCCCTCCATCACCGTCCCTCCATCCTTCCCACTCTACTGGAGTACTGCTTTCCATCTCTGCAATCCCTCCATCACCGTCCCTCCATCCTTTCCCATCTACTGGAGTACTGCTTTCCATCTCTGCAATCCCTCCATCATCATCCCTCCATCCTTCCCACTCTACTGGAGTACTGCTTTCCATCTCTGCAATCCCTCCATCATCGTCCCTCCATCCTTCCCACTCTACTGCTTTCCATCTCTGCAATCCCTCCATCACCGTCCCTCCATCCTTCCCACTCTACTGCTTTCCATCTCTGCAATCCCTCCATCATCATCCCTCCATCCTTCCCACTCTACTGCTTTCCACTCCAAGCATCACTGTATTCCCTCCATTCCAACCTGCCCCCACTTACCGAGCCCTGGAAGGTGAGGAAGAACTTGAGCAGCTTGTCATCATTCATCTGAGGATGCCTGGCCACAAGGTTCAAAAATCGACGGAGAGCTTTCCGTCTGTGTTCAATGAACTCTCGGTTAGCTGCAAACCAAACAGTCACACAGTCAATTTCATACAGTACCAAGATTCACGTTTTCAATCACAGTCCTATCCCTACACAGCTTTGTATCTATGCCAGTCTGAACAGAAATGATTAAAAAAAATACTTTTGTTATTGTTGACTTGGAGCCCAAGGGCAAGAAAAAAAATGCTATAACAATGTAAACTCCCCAACATATATGATTATTTTCCCTCCAGGTTTACTGGAGGTCCTACAGACTTTATCTGTCTGTCTGTCTGTGTGTGTGTGTGTCTGTCTGTCTGTCCCCGTCTCCACGGCTTATATCTCAAAAACTACTGGACGGATTTCCTTGAGATTTTGCACACTAACTGGAAGTTAGGTCCGATTGAATGTATCAAATTTTCAGAATCGAGGCTTGAAGAGAAAGTGGTTTTTTTAAGGTCGTATAATCGAAGCACCTCTCTAAAAATTATTGAAATGACAATTGACGGAAAAGCCAAATTTGACGTCATTAATAGCATGACGTCATTTGCAAGTACAATTTCGATCCTATATGCCAGCAGAATTTCGAAACACCTGGGGATGGCGAAATTCCAACATGTGCGACGTCATCAATAACGTGACGTCATTTGCGAGGACAGTTTATAGGAGAATTAATTTAGATAGATATGTCCTCAGATGTCTTAGGCTGCGAGGCCTTTATCTGATCTTTTGATCAGTACTTATGGCTACTCTCACTCTCTCTGTCTCTCTCTCTCTCTCTGTCTCTCTCTCTCTCTCTCTCTCTCTCGATCTCTCTCTCGATCTCTCTCCCACCCACCCTCTTACTCTCATTCTCTCTTCCCTTCCTCCTCTTTTCCCAGCTCCCCTCCCCCCCTCTTTCTCTCCCTCCCTCTCTCTCTCTCTCTCTCTCTCTCTCTCTCTCTCTCTCTCTCTCTCCCACCCACCCTCTTACTCTCATTCTCTCTTCCCTTCCTCTCCTTTTCCCAGCTTCCCTCCCCCCCCCTCTCTCTCTCTCACTCTCTCTCTGTCTCTCTCTCTCTCTATGTCTGTCTCTCTCTCTGTCTCTCTCTCTCTCTCTCTCTCTCTCTCTCTCTCTCTCTCTCTCTCTCTCTCTCTCTCTCCCACCCACCCTCTTACTCTCATTCTCTCTTCCCTTCCTCCCCTTTTCCCAGCTCCCCCCCCCTCTCTCTCTCACTCTCTCTCTGTCTCTCTGTCTCTCTCTGTCTCTCTCTCTCTGTCTCTCTCTGTGTCTCTCTCTGTGTCTCTCTCTCTGTCTCTCTCTCTCTCCCTCTCTCTCTCTCCCTCTCTCTCTCTCACTCTCTCTCTCTCTCTCTCTCTCTCTCTCTCTCTCTCTCTCTGTCCCACCCACCATCTTACTCTCATTCTCTCTTCCCTTCCTTCCCTTTTCCCAGCTCCCCTCCCACCCTCTCTCTCTGTCTCTCTCTCTGTCTCTCTCTCTGTCTCTGTCTCTCTCTCTGTCTCTCTCTCTCTGTATCTCTCTTCTCTCTCTCTCTCTCTCTCTCTCTCTCTCTCTCTCTCTTACCACATTTGAATATTTTGCCTCAAGGGCTGAATGTAAGTAAGAAAGGCAATACTGCCTAATTCACTACCCTTGTAAAATAAAGTTCGTTCGTTCGTTCTGTCTGTCCTGACTTAAGCGCAACAACTTGGTACTGGTAGTCTGTTGGCTTGGCCTAATGGCAGTGAATCGATAATAAACTTGGCAGAAATAGACCTTAAGTATCCTAAAATGTACGAGACCACTCAAATTTCATGAACTATCATCCATTTTTATACAATTTACAGTGCAAAATATGAAGCGAGGGAGTTTACAGAAAAGAACGTTATAATTCCTTTACAAACACGTAGTAACGTCAGTTGCCAAATGAATGGCTCAGATGGTAAAGCGCTGGACAATTGTAACGTTAGGTCATGCGTGAACGGATTCGAATCCGCGCTGAAACTTTTTTCGAACCCGACCTGTTTTTTGTGTTTTTGTGTGTGTTTCCCCCCCCCCCCCCCCCTCTTTTCTCGAGAGATTGCGGGTTTGAACCCAATTTTTTGTGTGTGCCAAAACCTGGAGGTTCAGCGCCAGCGGTTTTTATAAATCTATAGTGAAGTCAGTTATAACATCTCATGACTAAATATTGCATCACTTATCCTGATATGTGTGTACATGTGCACTTGATGTGAAACCCAGTGAAATCTTTGCGAATTATTCAAAGATATCAACAGCAGTAATATTTGACACATGAGAAGTAAATGTATGCTTTCTTGATAGACTCCCTTCCACCAGCGAGAGATACCAAGGCAAATTGAGAGTTCCCTCAGGTCAAAAACTTGTTTACTGGGATCTACCATCCTATATTCCACCTCTGGGATCTGCAAAGTGGCAGATGCCTTATCAGAAGAGAGATTTTAACTGGAGTTGATCCAAAATGCTAGAAAAAAGAATGACAAATTTAGGACACAAAAAACCCAGCATGGTCTTTACATGTAATGTTCCATAACTCCTCTCTCCTTCCTTTGCTTTCATACCCATGACCATCAAGCTGTCAGCCAACCTCCATTTACTCCTCCTCTCATTCTCAACTTAGACTCATTCTAAATTTATTGGTCAAGCAATGGCCTTGATAAATGGGAAGGCAACCAAAACCTTCACTGGGCAGCACAGGGTGGTATGAATACAGCAGGAAGATTGGAGTGTGCAATACTGGATGTAACATGTGAATGGAGCAGTCCAAAACTTCCACCATATTCCAAAAACCTATTTTTAAAAACGTTTACACATTCATTCCCACACATTCCTGGTGAGTCTTTAACCATAGAGTGCTCACCTCCCATCATTTTCTTGGGAGGAAGACGAGGCACCAGGCGATACGGGTAGCGAATCATGAGCAGTTCATGGAAGGCCACAAAATCATTGTATCGACGCAGAACTGTTGTCTTGTACCTCTGAAAAGAAAAGAAAAAGTAATGCAGCCACTTGTTGATTCACATAATTATGGCATTTAACTTTTTTCACTCACCAGTCAAGCCACGACAGTTGCAAATATTTGGGAGAATGGGGGGAGGGGGAGGGGGGGGGGGGGGGATATATATATATATATATATATATATATATATATATATATATATATATATATTTTTTTTTTAATCAGTTTATTGGGTCTAGAAAATACACAAGAAGGACAAAATTACAAGGAAAGCAAAACAAGAAAGAGACGAAAATAGCATCAATAATATGAATATCACACAATATCATCATCATCATCACCATCATCATCATCATCACCAGTATCATCATCATCACCAGTACCATCACCATCATCATCATCAGTTACGGGTTGGGGGAGCCTGGGAGAGGAGAGAAGGTGCATGGACAGAGGTGGCATGGGTCCCTCATTGGGTTGGATTTGAGGGAAAAACAAATGTCTGAGCTAATCCTTCTACGAAAACGAAATCGAAAAGGAAGGATTAGATGAATGGTGTAGACTTGTAATTGTGACGTGCGCTCGTGCGTGTGTGCGCGCACGTGTGTGCGCGCGTGTGTGTGTGTGTGAGAGAGAGAGAGAGAGAGAGAGAGAGAGAGAGAGAGAGAGAGAGAGGGAGGGAGAGAGAGAGTTTATCCCGTGCTAACATTCAGGAGTAGTACCACTTAAAATATTGCACAGGTCACCCCATTTATTGATGTAGTCGTCAGTGTTGTTGCTGCTTTGGGAAATGAATTTTTCAATTAATCCGTTTTGTCTTAAAATGTTAAGGAAGCCCTTAGTGTTTGGTTGACAACTTCTATATTTACAGCTGTAAATGAAAGATTTTCCCAACAACAGAATGTGATTAATCAGTTTGTTATGAGGAGCTGTACCAAAGAGTAAACTTTGAGGACTCGTTGGTAAAGTTAGGTCTGTGTTCTTGTGAAGGAATTCTGATATATCCGCCCAGAAGCTACATATTATTGGGCATTCTACAAATAGGTGGGTTATTGTTTCGCTGTCTTCTCCGCAAAAATCACACTTTTCACTGTTCTTTATTCCTATCCGGTGGAGGAGTCTATTTGTATATATTATGTGATTATTAATTTTATATTGGACACTTTTAAGGTATTTTTTTTGTTTTGGTTGATTAGTTGTATTGTTTGGTTGGTGTTGATGTTTTGTGATTGTAGGTTGTTTTTGTTTGTTTGTATTGATTTATGTAGTTAAAAATGGTGGTGGATATTGATGTGTGAAATTATTTTGATTGGATGTGGATAATGGTTATTTGGTTGTTGTGTGTTGTGTTTTGTGTTAAATTGGTATTTTTGTTTGTTTTTGATTGGTGATTGATGTATTGTTATAATGGTTTGGGTGATTATGATGTTTGGTGTTTGAGTGATGTGTTTGTATTGTTTTTGTATGATGAAATGGGTTTGAATGGTTGTGTGTAGAATGTATTGGTTTATGAGTGTAAATTCTGGGTGTTGGTGTGGTGGTGGGAAATGTGGAATGGGGGTGGTGTTGTATGAATAAGAAGATATTTGTATTGGGATAATGTTTGAATGCTTGGGGGTTTGAAAATTGTAAATGTGGAAAAATTGTAAATGTTGTTAAGTGTTAATGGATAGTGCATAGTGAATATGTTTATGGATGTTTTTGGATGATAGATATTTTACATGTGTGTTTTTGTGTGTGTTTGTGTTGATGATTTTGGTTATGAATTAATTGATATTATTGTGGTTTGGGTTTGATATTTATGTATTTTTTGTTATTGATATTGATATTTGTGTATGTTAATGGCTTGGTTTAAGGGTGGTTGTGGTAGATTTTTTTGATTTTATGTGTATGATATAAATGGGGTTTGTTATGGATTGTGGGGTTGGGGTGATAATTGTATTTATGGTTTGTAATGGTGAATTGTGAATATTTTTAAATGTATTGTTTATTTATATTTGTTTTTGATTGATATATTGATTGAAGAATTGATTAGTTTGGGTTTATGATGTGCATTTTGGGTATGGGTATTGGTTGAATGTGTTATGTGTGTGTATGATGTTGAAGTTTTTGTGTGTTTTGGTATTATGTGTTAATGTGACAATTGTTTTTTATATGATTTGATTGTTTATGTTTTGTGTTTGTGTTGTTATTGTATGTTGGTTATTGTGGTGTTATTTGTTATGTGTATTATTTATAGTTATGTAGAGGTTGTGGCCGCCCTGGTTGCTTCACATATTTCATTCCATGATATGCTGGGATAACTCCGCTCCCATTTCTTCTGACCAGTCGATATATCTCGAGTTTGAATCATGGTGTTATAGATGTTTCTTAACCCTGTTTTGGCTGATGTTAGATTTCTGATGCAAACTTGATGTTGATGCTGCTGGGTTACTTTGCCGCCCGAATTACGAATTATATCCACCCATGCCTTCGGAATTTTTCTTTTAAGATGTTCATAGTCCAAAAAAGTCCCTGCTAAGCCGAATTGTCTTTTACATTCTTCGAATGTCTTCCATGTTCCTGTTGGATCAAGAATATCACGTATATATAACATATCTTTGTTATACCAGTCTTTTATGAATATGACATGTATGTCTGGGTTAAACCAAAGTGGTTCACTCAAAACGTCCTCACAACTTAACTGTCGCTTAGAATAGTTTTTAATGTACACCTCCCACGCTTTCAGGATGTCTTGCCAAAAGGGATTTTTGAATTCTGAAAGAAGATCTATAAGGAACTTACTGCCAACCTTGAGAAAGGATATATCATTGAATTTTCTTTTAAACTTGCTTTTTATCAATGAGCACCAAGTGCTTTCACCTTCTATTAGTCTTTGCAGCCACGCTATTTTTCTAGTTGCAGTATACGCCTTTACATCTATCATTTTTAATCCTCCTTTGGAGAATTCCTGACACAGGGTTTTTCGACTGACCCTGTCCGGTCCACCCTTCCAGATGAAGTTGTATAGAATTTTTTCTAAGGCCTTTTGTTTCTCTATTCCTGGGTCTGGTAGCAGGGAGAGCACATGAGTTAGTTTTGAGAGGGCAAGTGTTTTTATTACAGTTATTTTACCAAGGAGACTTAAATTACGGTGCTTCCATTGGTTCAGAAGCTGTTTTATCTCTTGAACTTTGCTTTCAAAGTTCAAGTTTGTGATGTTTGTCAGCCTTGGATTTAAATGGATTCCGAGTACCGTAAACTTATCATTTGTCCAGTCCAGGTTAATGTCTGTACATAGTTTTCCTTTACTACGTACTTTGCTTCCGATCCATATAGCTTTCGTTTTTTCTAAGTTTATTTTTAATCCAGATATCCTGAAGAACAGATCAAGGGTGTTGAGAGTGTTTCGGAGGCTGCTTTCTGAACCGTCTAGGAGAATCTGAGTGTCGTCAGCATACTGAGTCAATTTATATTCTACGTTGCCAATTCTGATACCTTTTATTTGCTTGTTTTCTCTAATCATTTGACCTAGCACTTCAGCGCAGAGGAGATAGGCATACGGCGCGATCGGATCACCTTGTCTACAGCCTCTTTTCAGGGGAAAGCTTTGAGATAGATGACCATTCTGTATTATACATGCTGTCATGTCTGTATAGAAAAGCTTCATCCATGTTCGAAAACTGCTTCCAAATCCAAATTTTTTCAAAACATCGCACAGGAAGGAGACGGAAAGAGAGTCAAAAGCTTTTTCAAAGTCTATGAGGAGCAACAGTCCTGGTATGTCCTTTTCATTGCATTCATATATAGTGTCAAATACTTGCCGTACATTATCTCCAAGGTATCTCCCTTTGATAAAGCCTGTTTGATTAGTGTGAATCAAATGTCCTAAAACCGTTTTTAATCTTCTGCTAATGCTTCCTGAGGCCATTTTGTACACGGTAGTGAGAAGTGTGATTGGTCTCCAATTGCTTAAGAAGTTTCTTTCTTTATTGGGTTTTGGGACACACGTAATTACTCCTCTTCTTTGTGAAATTGAAAAGGAACCAGTTTCGTAAGCTTCATTTATGGCTCTGAGCAGGAAATATTTTAAATCGTTCCAAAAGAACTTAAAAAATTCAACAGGAAAACCATCTAGACCGGGGGATTTTTCATTTTTCATTTCACGAAGTGTCGTTGCTAATTCTGTTAATGTAATTGAGCCTTCGAGAGATTGTTTTTCATCTTCTGTTAATGTCTGCAAGTTTAGTTCGTTGAGAAGTCCACTGGTTAATTCTGAATCAGTCTGTCTGATGTCATAGAGATTACTGTAGTAATTCGTGAGTTCTTTGAGAATTTCGTCTGTATCTTCTATGTCCCTTCCATTTACGGTTAGCCTTTGGATTGTTTTTATTCTGTGGTTTCTCTTTTCTAAACTGCAAAAATATTTAGAAGGTTTCTCTCCATTTTCGTACCATCGTGCTCTGGATCTAATCATAACACCCTTCATTCTTTTTTCACGTATGGTTTCTAGTTTTGATTTAAGATTTTCTAGGTGCTTATTAACGTCTTTGTTAGTATCCACTGTTCTGCAGTCTAGTTTTTCTTCGGTTGCTTTTATTTCTTCTTTAAGTTCCCCCTCTTGCTTTTCTTGTTCCTTCTTTTTCCACGAGCCATATGCTATACTTTTTCCTCTTATGTTCATGAGAATCATATCAAGAAAAGTTTGATCCGAAATTTGTAAGTAAATGTCCTTTTTATCTATTGAATCTAGGTTTTTCCTATCATATGGTAACGCTGCATATTGATCTAGTGTTTCTTTAAAGGTATCTTTTACTATCTTAATGTAGTTTATATCACGGAGAAGGGAGTTATTAAATTTCCAATAGCCTGCTCCTTTCTTTTTGTCCGATATATTTAATGTTAGGGTAACAGCCGAATGATCGGTTCTATATCCTGGAATGATATCTGTTTTGGACATGTAGTTTAGCATATCCTCAGTAATGAGAAAAAAATCCAGCCGGGACTGTTTTTTAGGGTTATTTTTCCGCCAAGTATATCTTCTAATATTTGGATGTTGTATTCTGTATGGATCAGTAAAATTGTTTAAGTGAATAAAGTTTAGAACAGTGTCCCTTGCTTTTGGGTTATTTACTGCCACATAATTATCTGTATCTTGTTGCGGGTCAAGGACTAGATTCCAGTCCCCGCATATAATTGTAGATGTATTAATGTCAAGCTTATGAAAGAGTTTTTCATAGAAAATAGGATTGTCAGAGTTTGGCCCATACAAGTTTACTATGCACACCTCCTTTTCCTCCATTACAAGAGAAGCTATGATATAGTTTCCTTCGGTATCTATGGTGGTACGCAAAATTCTGTAATCAAAAGTGTTATTGAATAGGATGGCTACGCCTCGTGCTGCTGATGTATATGGAGCCACAATGCCTGTTAACCCCCATTCATGTAGAAAGGTGTTCACAGTGTTTTCGTTAATATGAATGTCCTGCAGACAAATGATAGAATAGTTTCCACCTCTTACATAGTGCAGTATATCTCTCCTTTTTTCAGTGTTGGCTAATCCCCGGCAATTGATTGAAATCAGCTTTATGTTAGTCATGTTTTTGACCTAGAATATAAAAAAGATCTGTCTCGAGACTGTGTGGAACATCCTAAAATGGGTGTTGGGATGACTTGTGGTAAGGGGATCAAACTCATACCACCACAGTGGGGCAAATCTCTCATCTCTTCCACTTGAAAGTTAGAGAAGGACCAATGGTTGAAAGGAAGAAGTTGAAAGAAGGATACAGAAAAAGAGTATACATGTGAGATATTCATGTATAGAAGACTTTTGGTAGACCTCAAACATCTATGAAAAAAAGGGCAAGAGACAAACAAACAAAAAGAAGGCAGAACAATTGAGCCATGACACGTAGGGCCAGTCAAAGCCTAGCCGCACCTCGCCGATGCCGACAAAAGACAAGGCTTCAGGCAATCTGGAAGCTATATACAAAGGTTGGAAATCCAAAAAAAGAACTATGACATAAGGGGTTCCCTATGACCTTAAAAAAAAGTATTACTTTGTGTGCTTCACGAAAATATAAACAATTGGGGAGGTGTTTTTTGTTGTGTTTTTTTTCTTGGGGGATGAGGTGGGGTTCCAAGTTAACAAGGTTCTTATGCAAATCTAAATACATATATCTTAGCATTTGGAGTATCAAAGCAGAATCGTATGCAAAGGGGAAAAAAAGACACCCCCCCCCACACACACACACCGTTAACACATACACACACACACACACACAGACATACACACCCACACACACACACGCACACACACATACCCGGTCTGCATATGGGTCAATACTAAAGGCATGCAATGAATCTGTCCCATCTAAGTGGGGAAAGGTCATCTATTGGAGCATCAAAGTATATACATGAATATTGAGCAAAACTATTTACACATGGAACCATGCAAATATGAGCAAAGTGCATTGCAAAAGCGTATTAAAACACACACACACACACACACACACATACACACACACACACACACACACACAAACCCCCCCCCCCACACACACACACACACACACACACACACCGTCAACACATACACACACATACAGACACACACACACACACACACACACACACACACACACATGCACACACACATACCCGATCTGCAAATGGGTCAATGCTAAAGGCATGCAATGAATCTGTCCCACCTCAGTGGGGAAAGGTCATCTATTGGAGCATCAAAGTATATACATGAACATTGAGCAAAATTATTTACACATGGATTCATGCAAATGTGAGCAAAGTGCATTGCAATAGCGTATTAAAAAACATATAAACAAAAACAAAAACAACACACCCACACACACACACACACAAACCCCCCCCCCCCCCACACACACACACACACATGCACACACACACACAATCTGCAAATGGGTCAATACTAAAGGCATGCAATGAATCTGTCCCCCCTCAGTGGGGAAAGGTCGTCTATTGGAGCATCAAAGTATATATACGAACATTGAGCAAAATTATTTACACATGGAACCATGCAAATATGAGCAAAGTGCATTTCAAAAGCGTATTAAAAAAACACACACACACACACATACACACACACACACACAGACCCACCAACCCAAACACACACCGTTAGTACATAAACACACACACAGACACACACACACACACATGCACACACACATACCCGGTCTGCATATGGGTCAATGCTAAAGGCATGCAATGAATCTGTCCCACTTCAGTGGGGAAAGGTCATCTATTGGAGCATCAAAGTATATACATGAACATTGAGCAAAATTATTTACACATGGATTCATGCAAATGTGAGCAAAGTGCATTGCAAAAGCGTATTAAAAAAACATACAAAAACAAACAAAAACAAAACACACACACACACACACACACACACACACACACACACACACACGATCTGCAAATGGGTCAATATTAAAGGCATGCAATGAATCTGTCCCACCTCAGTGGGGAAAGGTCTTCTATTGGAGCATCAAAGTATATACACGAACATTGAGCAAAATTATTTACACATGGAACCATGTAAATATGAGCAAAGTGCATTTCAAAAGCGTATTAAAAAACACACACATAAACACATACACACACACACACACACAGACCCACACACACACACACACACACACACACACACCGTTAACACATAAACACACACACAAACATACACACACACACACACACACATACACACACACACATGCACACCCACATACCCGATCTGCATATGGGTCAATACTAAAGGCATGCAATGAATCTGTCCCACCTCAGTGGGGAAAGGTCATCTATTGGAGCATCAAAGTATAGACATGAACATTGAGCAAAATTATTTACACATGGAACCATGCAAATGTGAGCAAAGTGCATTGCAGAAGCGTATAAAAAACACACACACAAAAACAAAAACACAAACACAAACACACACACACACACACACACACACACACACACACACACACACACACACGATCTGCAAATGGGTCAAT
>JAWQFJ010001837.1:32500-67503 GCA_034096865.1 Theodoxus fluviatilis | reverse complement strand
GTGAATCCCAACTCACTCGGCAGTGGCGAGGGCGGCGGCTCGACTTTCAGGCGCGAACAACTATTTCATGATATAGTTCATGAAAACATTTTCGAAGTAAAAAAAGCAGTGAAAAATATACTGTTCTAATCGCCGTACAGAGACAAAACTTGCGGTGATAGTTTTTCACCTGTCAAGCAACGATGAATCATAAAAAACAGCTGTATAGTCGGAGCATTCCATTCATGTGTATTCGCCCTGCCGTGAAAAAAAACGGGGGGGGGGGGGGGATATACTATTACAATCAGATACAAGATAATTTTAACGTAAAATTGTTCTAGTTGGAATAGGCAGTAATTTCACAATAAACCATTCAGCATAAGATTAAGAGCAAGTGCTCAAAAGAGGGGAAAGTTAAGTGTGGAGGCATGGGAGAGTGAGGACGAGGAGGAGGAGGAGGAGGAGGGGGGAGGAGGGGAGGAGGAGGAGGAGGAGGAGGAGTACGAGGAGGGGAGAGGAGGCGGAGGAGGAGAGGAGGAGGAGGAGGAGGAGGAGGAGGACGTGGTGAAGGAGGAGGACGTGGAGGAGGACAAGGAGGAGGAGATGTCCTTCCATGAAGCTTCTGCGGTGAGAGCTACCTGGCTGGTGACTTCGTATTCCACATGTTTGAGGATGAGGCCACGCTTCTCGGGCACCAGCTCCACCTTGACTGTGTCAAGGTCACCCAGCTCCTGGTAGCTGAAGCCCAGAATGTTGGGATTCTTCTCTCGCCGCAGCTTCACACTTAGAGCCTTCATGTCAGACAAGTCGCCCAGTGAAGGTTTGGGCAGCTCTGGCAAAGAAAGGGTACAGTGTAGCATTCAGTCCTGCTTCCATGCATCATGCATAGGATTCACAGGTACAAAACAAGTGGTAAATGTACACAGCTCAAATCTGCAATAGGTTTCATAAGTCTTATACCAGCTGCACATGTTCATCAATCTACATCATCATCATAATCATCATCATCATCATCATCATCATCATCATCATCTTCATCATCATCACTGCAGTTGTCATCACCATCATTGTGATTGTTGTTGCTGCTCTTGCGCTAATGTAGAATATAGCACCAAAACATTTCTACTTACAAAAAAAAGTTTCTATACTCCTGATGGCTATTCATTTTGAAATGCTGCAACTGCCTGAATGGAACATTTAACAGTCTACACATTTCTAGACCGCAGGGCGTGGCATCGGATCGTTCAGGTCCGCTCAGCCAAAATATGGACGATGTTCCCATATTATATTATGATAGTACATGGTATTGGGGATTGAAAACAACAAAGTTCCCTCTTCGATCGTATCTATTAAACAGTGAAAAATGACTTTTAAAAGTGCGAATTTGTATGATTCAAAACTATACAGGAGTTACTTCCCGTGACACATTTTCGTAGTTTTGGCCAATCAGAAATTAGGTCAGATTTACTGCGGAGTTTTCACCATGGCAGCGTGTGCATGGGCCAAATGTAAACAGTGGCTACATCAAGCTTTTTAAACTTGAAAAATTCTATGAGGTAGGCTGTGTAGCATTTTAATAGTTCCTAGTGCTAGACTTGCATGCGTGGCGGCTATTATGCAGTCTAGGTGCAGCAGGTTGGGTTATACATAGTAGGGCTGTCTTTCCAGAAGTAGTCTAACGTACTAGCCTTGAAGTTGTCGACAGTGTTCGCAGATACGGCGTCTTCAGGAAGACTGTTCCATGTGTTGACGACTCTCTGAGAGAAGTAGTTGACTCTCACGTTTAGTCTGCAGTGGTCTTTGGGGAGTTTGAGAGAGTGGCCTCTGGTTTCTCTGCTGTTGGTTGGTTCGAAGCGAGGTCTGTCTGCATCATACAGTCCATGCACGTACTTACGACGATGTCTTTAATAGTTCGACGTCATCAACTTCGTGATGAAACTGATTTGCAATAAAATTTATCGTTTGTGGTCGTAATTCCAAAACGAGACACCATATTACCTCCAAAATACATTGGATTCTTACTTGGGAGAATCCCTGACCTTCCGCCAATTTTCATTAGGATCCGTTTTTATCGTTTTGAGTTATTTTGCTAAATAACTAAATTACTAATAAACCTAGGGTTTAAAAAAAGTATTGACATAAAAACATCTTACTACGAAACCTGAAGCCATCTTGCAGTTATCTTTCCAATGACACATACTTTATATAATTTATATATATTTTTAGCAACACAATTATAGATTCATTGATATATTTCATAGAAGATGAGGAAAAACAAATTGCAGCATGATTATGCAGTCACTTCTTGTAATCTGTGTATACTATCAATGTATCATCATGTTATGTATAGTGGAATTTAATAATGGTTTGCTTTAAATTCTTTCTTCATAAAATTGCTCGAATGTCAGCTCCAAATTCCTATTGGCCCCTTGA
This sequence comes from Theodoxus fluviatilis, assembly GCA_034096865.1. Taxonomy (NCBI): domain Eukaryota; kingdom Metazoa; phylum Mollusca; class Gastropoda; order Cycloneritida; family Neritidae; genus Theodoxus; species Theodoxus fluviatilis. The sequence continues at coordinate 65,091 of JAWQFJ010001837.1, read as the reverse complement.
CAGAAACATTTTTATCATCAGTATTGTAGTCACACACACACGTGCACACACACACACACACACACACACACACACACACACACACACACACACACACACACACAACACACACACATGCACAAGTGTGTGCACACAAACACATACACATACAGAGGAAAGCACACAGTCACATTCAGACACACTCCTATGCACACACAGTAACATACACAGAAGCATCCATACATAAGAGCGTGCAATTTTACACATGCACACATGCAGCTAATGAACACACTCATGAAAGCATGCACAATATTGCTCACTCAAATAAATCATACTTATCACTGCATAAACTCCTAATCTATTATGTGTTTGGTGGGATTTAAAAGAGAATGCAGATTAGTGTTCAGCATCAAAAGAATAAGTGTCCTGGCTGGCAATTTTCTGTTAATATGGCATTAAGAGATGAGAAAGGCATATTGAGGATTTTGTTTAAAAACTTAAAAGAGAAATGTCAATCCTTCATAAGTGTTGCATCAAACTGAAAAAGGCAGATGGGTCCTGTTTCTTGAACAGTGTCCAGATTGTGTCCTCATGGCATGGATTGCATGAATTCAGATATTCAGGTATCTACTACTTGTTCATGTGCACAGCAATTGCACTTTATTCATGAATAAAGTTATTTTGGTGTGTATCTATGTCAAAGAGCAGAGAGTCTCTCATGTATACATCCTTAGTAGATTATTGCCACTGATACTGTTTGACCTTACATAAGTGCTTGTGTAGTTAAAAGGGATTTTCTCAAATTCATGGGTGAAGAAAAATGTTGCAAACTGGTGAAGGTGTATATCATCAATGTAAACTTGACATCATCTGAGTAAAGATAACTAGCCAAAAAGGACAGATATATTAAAAATAAAATGTTGCAAATACTTATTCTGGTCATGTTTCTAATGGTATTCAGTAGAAGGGAGAAACCAGAACAGCTTATGCATAAAGAAATCTAGGTATCATTAACAATAATTTCAGTTGCAGAAATGACCTCCTGGGCTTTTGTTTCTGGGCTGTGTCCAATCTTTTGTTGTAATCACTTCATGTGTACCTATTCATGTGTGCAAACTTGCAATGTACTTTCCATGAAAAAAGTAGTTTTGATAAGTATGTAAATATGTATGTGTGTTAGTAGAAAGATTACTAATGCAAATTATGACAGATGTGTGAATTAGCACAGCTGGTTTACAGTAAAACAAAGATGATTTGAATATGGTGAACAATAAACTGCAGTAAGTAAAGTCATGCTGATAATGGATGTAACATCAATGAAGATGATGGTGGTGCTGAGGATGATACTGATGTTCCTGTTGCTCCCTCTTCTGATGGTGACGATAATGTTGCAGTTCGTGATGTAATGATGGTGATGCTATGGTGATGGTGATGAAGACAAAAACAAATCTGGGTCCTTTTTCATAGGATGAATATGGTGATGCTGTGAAGACTTGTTTTCTTTGCCTTAATATCTGAGAGATAGACTGGTGTTGGTGGTGGGTGTGATAATGATGGTGGTGGTCCCAATGATGCAGAAATGTAGTAAATATAGTAATGATGTTGATCATAACAAGAATGATGATGTTGCTGTTGGTGTTGCCTTGGTGTGATTGTGGTGAGGCTACTTAAAATGTTTTTATGTCAATACTTTCTTTTAACCCTGGGTTTGTTAGTTAATTAGTTATTTAGCAAAATAACTCAAAACGATAAAAACGGATCTTAATGAAAATTGGCGGAAGGTCAGGGATTCTCCCAAATAAGAATCCAATGTATTTTGGAGGTAATATGGTGTCTCGTTTTGGAATTACGACCACAAACGATAAATTTTATTGCAAATCAGTTTCATCACGAAGTTGATGACGTCGAACCAAAGACCCTCTACAATTGTAGAGGGTCTTTGGTCGAACTATTAAAGACATCGTCGTAAGTACGTGCATGGACTGTATGATGCAGACAGACCTCGCTTTGAACCAACCAACAGCAGAGAAACCAGAGGCCACTCTCTCAAACTCCCCAAAGACCACTGCAGACTAAACGTGAGAGTCAACTACTTCTCTCAGAGGGTCGTCAACACATGGAACAGTCTTCCTGAAGACGCCGACAACTTCAAGGCTAGTACGTTAGACTACTTCTGGAAAGACAGCCCTACTATGTATAACCCAACCTGCTGCACCTAGACTGCATAATAGCCGCCACGCATGCAAGTCTAGCACTAGGAACTATGAAAATGCTACACAGCCTACCTCATAGAATTTTTCAAGTTTAAAAAGCTTGATGTAGCCACTGTTTACATTTGGCCCATGCACACGCTGCCATGGTGAAAACTCCGCAGTAAATCTGACCTAATTTCTGATTGGCCAAAACTACGAAAATGTGTCACGGGAAGTAACTCCTGTATAGTTTTGAATCATACAAATTCGCACTTTTAAAAGTCATTTTTCACTGTTTAATAGATACGATCGAAGAGGGAACTTTGTTGTTTTCAATCCCCAATACCATGTACTATCATAATATAATATGGGAACATCGTCCATATTTTGGCTGAGCGGACCTGTAGAAGGAGTTGTTATCCGAAGGCACGCCCTGCGGTCTATTCTCACTGAGGGCAGAAAGGATATCATATTTTAGGATAAAATGTAGAAATCTTCTCTTGTGAGAAAGCCTCAAGGGTGAATACAGGAACACAAGAAAAGTATGCTATTATCATTAAACTTCAAGTCATTCATGGTCATGGTAAATTCAAGTAAAATAGGTGTGAAGTAGGGAAAATCAAATGAGAAAGTGAAACTAACAGTTACAAACTGACACTCTCTCCTTCATTACTATTCATATTATATAACTTTCACTATGTACATTATTAAACAATTAGAATAAAATTCCACATAATCTGTTTATCATCAGGCCCCACTGCATGCATTCTTCATGTGAAGAAACCGCAGCGGAGAATGCTATAGCACTCATGGGAATGACACCATATCTGATTTCGCAGCTGTCCCGGGTATTTCGAAAGACATATTTACTGACACATGTTGCAATAGAGATTGCCTTGGCCTATTGAAAATGGGCCTTGGGACAAGCTACAAAGTCTTTCTGTACATTCCAAGCAAGATGGCTGATATCAATTCATCTGTGGCTATTGCTTGCTTGAATATGAAAGGAGATTACAGATGATATGTGTAACATAACTGTTGTTTCAATGCTAAATGGCAATTTGAGGTCATAAATACCCAGCGACAATCAACTCTACGACCTTTCCATTCAGTACAAACAAACTGCAAACAAAGCAGATAAACAGTTGCTTCCATTTATGTTGATTTGCTGATAATATTGCCCTGCATCGCTCAATCATAGTCAATGTACTCTACCTTTATTTCTGCTCATCTAAAGCATCCTTTTTATTGGAAAATCAATAAAACATGACTACACCTGTTGCTACTGGCAAACTTTAACAAGTCAACAAACTACAATAAACAGGGAAAACAGAATCAACATGAAGGGCAAAGCCCATACGACTCACATGCTTGACCTTGACCTTTACACGACCTTGACCTTCAGGTGACCTTCAAGGTCAAGGTAAAACAACTAAACCTAGCAATGGCATCATACACTAAGAAATGCTTTACACATTTTTCCTACCAAAATACATGTCATGCAACACAAAGCTGTTAATTCAAGACAAAGGAGGCACAATGGTGCTTATTGGCACTTTCTACCATGAGATATGATCACTTTTAGTGGTTCACTACCCCATTTTGGTCACATTTCATAAGGGTCAAAGTGATGATATGTGACCAAATGTGTCTCATGATGAAAGTATAACATGTGCCCCACATAATTATTAAGTTTGAAACAGTTATCTTCCATAGTTCAGGGTCAAGGTCACTTCAAAATATGCATACAATCCAACTTTGAAGAGCTCATGTGACCTTGACCTTGAAGCAGGGTCAACCAAACTGGTATCAAAAGATAGGTATTACTTTGCCCTATATACCATTTATAGGTCAGGTATCCAATCTCAAAAACTTCAGAGAAAATTGGGAAAATGTGAAAAATGGCTGTTTTTTAAACATTTACGGACCCTGTGACCTTGGCCTTGAAGCAAGGTCAAGTCACCATGTATGTTTTTGTACGCCTTGTCATCATACACCATCATGCCAAATTGGGTATTGATAGACTTAATAGTCTCCCAGAAAAGTTCAACGTTAAAGTTTTTAACGGATGAGGACGGACTACACGGGTGACCTAGTATGAAAGTATAACATGTGTACTACAATGCTATGAAGTTTGGAAGAGTTATCTTCCATAGTTCAGGGTCAAGGTCACTTCAAAATATGTATACAATCCAACTTTAAAGAGCTCCTGTGACCTTGACCTTGAAGCTAGGTCAAGTCACTATGTATGTTTTTGTATGCCTACATCATCATGCCAAATTGAGTGTTGATAAACTTAATAGTCTCCGAGAAAAATCCAATGTTAAAGTTTTTTTTAAACGGATTACAGGACGCCCGGACGGATTCCCGGACGCCCGGACGGACGACATGGGTGACCTAGTATGAAAATATAACATGTGTACTACAATGTTATGAAGTTTGGAAGACTTATCTTTCATAGTTCAGGGTCAAGGTCACTTCAAAATATGTATACAATCCAACTTTAAAGAGCTCCTGTGACCTTTACCTTGAAGCAAGGTCAAACTGGTATCAAAAGATAGGGATTACTTTGCCCTATATACCATATATAGGTCAGGTATCCAATCTAAAAAACTTCAGAGAAAATTGGGAAAATGTGAAAACTGGCTGTTTTTTAGACAACATTTACGGCCCCTGCGACCTTGACCTTGAAGCAAGGTCAAGTCACTATGTATGTTTTTTGACGCCTTGTCATCATACACCATCATGCCAAATTGGGTGTTGATAGACTTAATAATATAATAGTCTCCGAGAAAAATCCAACGTTAAAGTTTGTTACGGATGCCCGGACGGACGAAAAGGGTGAGTACATAGACTCACTTTTGCTTCGCATGTGAGTCAATAAAAGCACAGCTGCTCCACTATGGCACATTCCAGCCATATAAATGCTGCAAATATTCTGCTGCATGAGGTGACTTTGAAAGCAATCAATCAATACAATCAATCTAAATTCTAAGATGAAAACTAACTGAAAACACACACACACACACACACACACACACACACACACACACACACACACACACACACACACACACACACCAAAATATGCTGTACATGAACCACTCCTATCTAATGTAAAGAGGCACACATAGCTCGACAACATTGGGTTCCAGCTGCACAGGGAGGCATATCTAGCAGCAGTCATATGAACTGAACTTTGACATTTTCTAGACCAAAGAGTGCAGGGCTCCCACCACTTCTTGTCACTAAAAAGAGTGGGATGTCTGTTTAAAGAGCTGGCTTCCTACCTTGGCCTGAGAAGGTTTCCAGGAGCTTTTCATTGATGCTCTTCCCCTGCTGGGCCAATGCGATGAAAGCCAGGGCTTTGTAGAGTCCAATCCTGGTGACCAAACTCTGTCCATTGTCCACCATATCCCAGATCTGCACAACACACAACCACTCACTCACGGAGACTGTGTCGTTGGTAATGTTTTCACATCATATCACAGATCAGATTATATGACATATTGCACAAAACAGCACATGCTCCACTGTCTCAGGCTACACCTGAAAACCAAAATGCTGCTTTTCTGTTGTCAGATCACAGCTGCAGTCAGTAGCTGCTGATTGAACTCAAAGTCCAAATACATTAAATTCAACAGCCCATACTATAGGCACTTTTTAAGATATTGGCATTTGAAATTCAAGCTAATGCAAAACTAGGCCACCAAAGGTATGATATCATATGATGCAATAATGATAAAGGATGAATACTAGCATGGTTCATGTATTTAACTAACATTTTCATGTGATTGGGACAGGAGTACCACTAAAAATTGACTAAGACACCCACCCCCACCCCACCCACCCCTCTCTCTCTCTGTGTCTCTCTCTCTCTCTGTGTGTGTCTCTCTCTCTCTCTCTCTCTCTCTCTCTCTCTCTCTCTCTCTCTCTCTCTCTCTCTCTCTCTCTCACAGTGTAAACACAGATGTGTTCTTTACACTCTTTGATGCCCAAATGCAGTCTTCCTTATTGTATGGTGCTGAAATATAGGGACTGAGTGAATCATGCCCCAAAATTGCTGTTCATGAGTGAATCACATGCAGCGCTGTGCAGCGCTTTGCAGCGCTGTGCCTCCTGAACAAGCCTTGTGTGTGTGTGTGTGTGTGTGTGTGTGTGTGTGTGTGTGTGTGTGTGTGTGTGTGTGTGTGTGTGTGTGTGAAAAACACAAAGTAGGAGAGAAAACTTATTCAAAGCCCCAATTTGCTATCCTCTATTTTGCCCTTGTATTTGACCATTTATTAAATCCACACTGCTGTCTACTATACAGACCATGGCACAATATGACGCTATTTTGCTTAATGGCACTGCAATTCAATACTACTTCAGAGACAGGACCTCCAAGTAATAGCATGTTATCCTTTTTGCACACATCTCTACAAACTTCTCATCCTCTTTATTTTGTACCCCAAACTTTCAACAACACAGTCATTACCAAGTACCCCGCAAGAAGTCAGGAGATGCAATCCATCTTCTGACTAGCTCAGCAAAATGAATATTTAGCACTCATGAATAAAGTTTAACCGTTGATCCAGTGCACATATTTATATAATAAATAAACAACCATGTTCCCAGCAAGAAGAAAAAAAAGTCGATTATGTTTCCTCTTTGGTTGTCCACACGAAGCAAATGCAAAGTGGCAAAGATCTTGTTGTCAACCTCCCTCCCCCTTCCTGCCATCCGATCACCGTAAACAGTGCCGTGACCATGACACACTTCCTCTAAACAAAAAATCGCAACGTAAACAGAATTATCTGGATCAGTTTTGGATCCTTTGCTGAAACATCTACACTACTGCACGAAGCCGAAGCCACGAGGGCAAAACAGCAGTAGAGGGCAAGGAGGCTTGAGCACGGCAGGGGTCGATATATCGACGGGACGCTCCACGTGCAGTCGTGTAATGTCAGCTTGACAACGCCCACCAGTTGCCTCTCACGTCGACCGGGCAATCGATATAAGCAGCTTTCCAACAAGGCTTACAAAAAACGCACAGTAGTTTCAAAAGGGCAGGCTGCGCCATGAGACTTAAATTCTGAAGCATTTCTACTACTCACCTGGATAATTGTTTGTTGTGGTAAACTTGTTTTGAGCATCAGTTGAATGAAGAGTTCTCTGTCAACATGTTCCTGATTCGGGCAAACGATGTCGTACACTTCCCGATAAAGTGGGGGGACCGACCCTGAAATAAATATACAAAACTGTGTCACTATTCCTTCTCGATCAAGCTGCACCAACGCATGAAAATATTCGAGATTACCACTGTCAAATGCGAGAAGTAAACACGCCGACTTACCGAAGGTGAGGTCGGTCGCCATCTTGACAACATCATGTGATCGGCAGGATACTCTTGTCGTCTTGTGCTTTCTGAGTTAATACTTTTTTTCTTCTTATATAGCGATTAATTTGTATCATATTAATAATTTTCACTGAGAAAAATGGTTAAATACAATTTTATATGAACATCAGAAATGCAGAAGTAGAGAGTCAAATAGTTTACAAATGGTTGCCTTGTTTGCCGCTAGTGCTTTGTAGTAAGCACGCCGGTGACGGATTTTTACAGTTTGAAGGAAAATAACTGTCGATCGATCGTTGAATACGAAGCATTTTGTGTGAAAAGCAACGGAAATGCGTGATTTTTTCATAATTTTGGCTGACACCATGTGAAAACACTGCATACTTCTTGTTGTTGGGGAACTCTGAACGAGTAGGGTCACGACATTGCATGATTGCTGCCATCACACCGCTTGCACACCGCCGTCATGCCGAAAAAGGTTGCCAAGGTGAGAATAAAAGTGACACTAGTCGTAGCCACGTTTATAAAAAACAAAACCGTTAGAATTGCATTAGATCGATATGGGTAGGATGCCTCATCTTGCGTTTTTTAAAGTGATTTTTGACACAAGGCAAGGTGTGTGTGTCTGCTACAGTGCTGGTTGGCATGCTGCCACTCATCGCTTTCTCTTTCGCTGCACCATGAATCTTGTTTTCACCAGGCGTCAGTAACACACGTCAGACAGTCACTTTGTTTCATGACTGTCTGACAGTATGATCTTGCTGCCCCTGGCGTGTGATGATGCCAACACGATGCAATTACTTCACTGCTGACCGGACAATTTTACTTGCTCAAATTGAAACTATGTATGAAGAAGAAAACCCTCTTCATGCATCAGTTGATTAACTAAGTTTATGTTGTAACAAATTTTCCAATGAACAAAACAATGCTTAATCCACTAGGCATAAAGAAATCATGGATCTAAAGTTGTTGTGGTTGTTAGTGCATGGACAAAAACCTTAACAAAAACACCAACCTATTATTTGTTTAAATATGATGCTTTTCTCTTTTTCAGAACCACAATTACTCTGATGATGAATTTAGTCCCGAGGACATAGAGATTGACACAGTGGTAGGTGAATCTTGAATTTTAAGAATGTGTTTGTGTTTGTGTTTGTGTGTGTGTGTGTGTGTGTGTGTGTGTGTGTGTGTGTGTGTGTGTGTGTGTGTGTGTGTGTGTACTTTTTGCTGCCCCATGTGCAACAGATTGAAGTAATATTTACGTGCCTGACACCTGTATTGAGTTTCCTGAAACTCCCTTTTATTATAATGTCCACAGAATAAAAACCGCTGGCGCTGAACCTCCAGGTTTTCGTATATTTATTTTAAAAAAGAGATAAAAGAACGGGTTCGAACCCGCAACCTCTCAAAAAAAAAGGGGGAGGAAAAAACACACACACACACAAACACAAAAAACCAGGTTGGGTTCGAACCCACAACCTCTCGAAAAAAGAGAGAAAAGAAAGTTTCAGTGCAGAATCGAACCTGGTCATGCATGACCAAGAGTGCAACGCTCTACCAGCTTAGCCATATGAGAATTGATATGACGGAGTGTTTGTAAAGCATTTATAACGTTCTTTTCCCTAAACCCCCTTGCAAGCTATCGGCCCAGGAAACAATCGACCATATATTTTAAACATGATGGATAGGTTCAGGAAGCTCCTATTANNNCACAGAAGAGCGTGGTGTTATAATCGGGCGCGGATTTTTGTGTAATTCAAGGCTTATTACAGTATGGTAAGAACGCCGTATTGGGGCACTTGCAATGGCCGATGGGAAGGTAGCCTGACACGATATCCGGGTGTCAATTTTTTTCCCGTTTTGGCTAAACCGGACAAGAACCCACAAGGAGATGGAATTGTTCTGCGATGGATCAAGAGCGTAGTGGTACGGCGGGGCCGAGCATATCCCACTCAACGTGCGAACAAACATAGCGGCGATGGATGTCTGTTTGCTCCAAGTAGTTCAAAACAGCTGTTGTTTTTTTTTTACAATTATTCCCTTACTTTAATTAAAGAACTATTATGTGTGTGGGGTTGTTTGTGTAGACCTAAACGTAGATCTAATATTTCAAAGATATTTGTGCGTGTGCACAAGAGTCGTTCCCATAAAAAAAAAGGACGAAAATGTTTTGTTTTTTTTCCCCGGGGGAGGGGGAAGGTGCAAAACCATGCAGTTTATAGAATGTTGTGAGGAGGTGAGGGAAGGGGAAGGGGAGCGAGTCCCGGCTTTGGGGGTGGGTTTTCCATGCATTTTAAAAAACACAAAAATAAAAAATGGCTTTTTGTTTGATTTTGTGGTATGGTTGTTGTTTAATAGTTTTTTATATTATTGTTTTTTGTCGCTAGATAAAATGGAAAAGAACAATTATTGGGGATTTACAGAATACACTCATATAATTATGTGTTCATTAACTACTATTTCGCCTGTAGTCACGTTGAAAAATAGTTCAGCGGAGTGTACATACCTGTGTACAATTTAGCGGGAAATATAGAAGCAAATGACCTTCTGGAAAGCTATAAAAAGCTATTTTAATTGCCGAAAATGGACCCGTGCTTTCTGTCTTCATTGAGTTATAGCGTGCAATGGCCGCCAGTGTACTGTTTTGTGTTAAGAGTGACGATCGAACAGCAGCCTATCCACTTCGGCATTAAATTGTGAGTTAATTCTAATGCACATAGGCTCGAATATGTGTGTGTATGAGTGTAAGTATGATTGTATTTAAAGCGTATAATTGTATTTGAGCGATAAACTCATTAAAACGCATGAAAACCGGCAACAAGCAGGACCCGCCTCTAAACTGCAGGTTTGCCAAATTTTCTTCAGCTGATCTTTTTCTTCGTTTTTTATTTATTTAATTTTTATTATTATTAAAATTAGCTTGTGAAAAGGTGGAATGTGTACTGTAACACTACTTAAAAGGATTTTGTTTTATGTACATAAGTGCCATGCATGCCTGCAGCCTACTGAGTCAGTGTACAAAGCATTTGTGTGGGTGTGGTTTGAATGACTGCATGCTTGTGTACATCACTACATAAGTACATGTATGCTTGTGATGAGTGAGTGCATATGAACCATATAACTGAGTGTATGCATGTGTTGCAATGTAGGGTTGTATGTGTGTATTACTATAGTATTAAGAGTGAGCCAGAGTCTTCCGTTAAGATTACAGTATAGGCTACATACCCGCCTTTGCAAGTGCAAAATGCTGACAAGATGCAGCTTCTGGTCCTGTTTCCCAGTGTTGACATGATAATCCAGGGGTAGTAGAAAGCTGCACCTGTTACTGGATCTTTGTCTCTAGTTCTAGGTTTCACATGTGCCTTCAGCGCAAAGTACTCGGAATGTTCTGGAAATGAGACAACTTCCATCGCCTTCACATATCCATCCGTCATCATCGTATATCCTTCTGACTTTTGGAAATCTCGTACGGTTGCATGGTCTAAAGTGCTCATAAGGTACGTGAACACATCGAACATACTGAAAAAAGGCAACGCGGAAAGGTCGCTGCTACCCGCATGAAGTGAAGGGTTCGGTAACTTCACATCGCCGTCGGTCAGTTTGTCAACAATGATTTCTTCTCTGTCTTCGTATAATCCATCGGGATCAAACTCCAGGCTAATACCTCTCGCAATCTCACACAATTCCGCTAGTTCAGTCTTTTTTTGGCCAGACACAGTCACACCACGATCTCTCAAAAAAGCTTGAAATTCAGATACTCGACGCAAGGAAGTCGCCATGTTTGACTGAGTAATGGGCGGAGTAACTCTTACCGTTGCTAGAAAACGAGTAACTTCCCATTTAGGAATTAAGCCTATTGTCCCAGGGAGAACTGGCATCAACTCAAAATTTTTCTTGAGGGAAGAGGAACGGAGAACGAGACGATCTGCCTACGAGATATAACGGCGAGTACTTATGATCTTTTCGATCGAATTTTTATCGGTTCCTCAGTTTTTCTCTACGTGCAGTTGTGTGTTGATGCCGTGAGAGTGCATTCGTTACTCGGATATTCACATGTGCGGAGATTGAAAGACTTTCTCGATTATCATGGAAAAGTGAGAGTGCATTCGTTACTCGGATATTCACATGTGCGGAGATGTAAGACTTTCTCGATAAGAGTGGTCTGATTGAGTGGCGGACATTGTATACATGTATGATTGTGCGTCGATGAAAACCCCACGTGGGATTCTCACGGTCCGAGACCATGTGAATTCACACATGCCACGAAATATTTTCAGACGGTCCGCCGTTTCACTGAAACTGCAGAGTACCTCATTCGATAATCCAATCTGGCTAAGAACGGCTCTCACAATTTCTACCACGTTTTCTCCGGAATTCTTGCTAACTTACGATCTGTACGCATCAAGTATGTTCAGAGAAATGTGCGACAGACTTGTGCCTCCCATCATAATGATCATTTGCGAATCATTCGGCATGATTCTGCCCGATTCTATGCTAAATTACGATATGTACGCACAGCATTAATTTATCATAGGTGTATGTTGAATGCATTAACAGATCGTGAAACATAATGACGTGCCAAATATACACACAACATAACATAAACACGATCTTCGCAAAAAGGATGAATACCACAGTTAATACTCGGTGGCCCTTCCTAAAAGCATACATTAGATATGAATCATATGTACAACATTAGCTGTTTTCACTGTCTATGAGCATGTGCGCGTGTGATGTGTAACTGCTTGCATGCATGGTCATGTGCATGAGAGATGAAGGTATAAGGAGGAGATGCTAGTAGGATTCGGTTTTTGGCACAGAGAAGCGTGCTTTTGCATTGTCAGCAGCTGATTCTGATGCTGTTGTGTTCATTGCAAACAGTGCAGCCAAGACTCACTGGAACAGCGAGTAATGACATGAAGGTATCAAATTATAAGGCTCTGTTCTTTATCTAACATTCTAAGGTTCCGTAACCTAACGAGGTTTCATGATATTGTCTGCTGACTAGGGTGCATTCTCTCTCTCTCTCTCTCTCTCTCTCTTTCTCTCTCTTAGTGAACACTGTTTTCCTCGATACTATGTCATTTCAAATATCACTATTTAGAATCTTCCCGATACCGCACTGCCATGTTATGTAATTTTTTCACCTTGCAATGGGCCGGTGGCCTAAGCAATAGAGTTCTTTGTTCGTTCGTTCATTTTCTCTTTCTCTCTCTCTCTCTCTCTTTCTGTCTCATACTCACACACACACACATACACACACACAAACACACATACACACACACTCACCCAAGCACACACAAACAAACACATACACACACACACACACACACACACACACACACACACACACGCTCGCGCGCGAGCGCGCCCCACTACGTCATGGCCTGTAGACTTTGAATGAAAAATAAATTGCATGCTGACCGGATTTAACTTGTTGTTCAAGGCAAAGTTTACTCTGTATATAGGTGATGCCTGTGTCTGTATGGTAGTGTTTATCTAATTTGGAACACAGAAAGAACAAAGCAGACGTTGAACACTGTCAACAGTCATTGTCTGGTTATTTGCAAATATTTTCAGTCTTGCTGTCTTGATTTACAATTTCAAGTCATTAATGTTAGTGGAAGTTTTGCAGAGTTCTTTCATGCATCGAATCATATCCCATAACTTTAGACTATATCCTATTTCTGTCCTGGCACAGGGAGAGATAAGAATGCAAACAAACTTCCTTCAGGAGGACGGCGAGGCTGCCCGCCCGTAAATAAGTCTTTGTTGCTTTCAGAAAGCGCCGCCATGGCGACTGGTGGGTCTGACCCCGTCACTGAGCTCTGTGAAGACCTGCTCTACTGCGACATTTGTAATGAAACCTTTGACTATCAAGCACGAACCCCGCGAATTCTGCCGTGCTCTCACTCTTTTTGTGAGACGTGTCTGACGAAAATAACCAAGGATGGCACCTGCCCATGTCCCAACTGTCGAGAGAAATTCCGCATTTCCAAAAGACTTCCAATCGACACGGTCAGAGTGAAACTGATGGACAAGAGGCAAGAACTGCAGAGCCAGGGGGGAGTCTCCTGCGGGAGCTGCACCGAGGGTGCCAAGGCCACGTCACGCTGCCAGGAATGCGAAGAGTTCCTGTGTGAAGACTGCTGTGCTGCGCACCGCAAAATGAAAAAGTCCAAGGATCACACCCTTGTCTCTGTCACTGAGGTTCTTAAGAACCCCGACAAGTTCCTCATCACAAGCGAGAAATGCGAGCGCCACTCTGACAAGAAGCTGAAAGTGTACTGCGTCACCTGCTCTGTTGCTGCTTGTTCCATCTGTGCCATCACCTTGCACAAGGACTGCAAGAAACTCGTGGAAGTGAACATCGTCTTGGATGAGAAGAAGAGGGAGGTGAGTCACTCCACTAATTGTCTTTATTCAGTTTGAAAGTTAAATGACTGAAAACTGGTTGATACAGCAGTAGTCCCCATGCTTTGTAGAAGGAGTCACTGGCAACTGTTTTTAATTTTAGTATGAAGAAGACGTGAAGGTGTGAATGCGAGTACAGAAGTGCTTGAGACCAGTGACCCGTATTCATAAGCTCGTATCTCCTATTCCTTCCGCCTGTAGGACTTTCATGGTCACAGGAGACAACGGCACCAGTTATGCCATTCAGGGAATGAAAAGAATGGTCCCATAGACTTGTATTTTGAAATGGAAGTATTGAAGTAATGCGTTGCTGGTGCCGCAGTGGTTGAAACTTGCCTGTGGTCACTCAAAAACGGTTCAAGGTACTTTTTGTGGACCTGGGATGATCCAGTGTGAAAATCTTCAAAATGTGTGCATGTGAGCGTGTGTGTATTTGGCTGTGTTTAAATAACGTCACAGGACAGTCATTTGTAAGTGTGCATGACAAAACAAGGCTACAGTCGCAAAAAGGGACAAAATGAGAAATTTCAACCCCAATATTATTCATGCAGTCACACGTATTCCAGAAAAAGCAGCATAATCATAGAGGAAATCTACTTTTTTTAACAGTAAAGTTGAGGAATGCCATTACATAACACAGCGCGAAGATGAGCAAAGTCGACTTTTCTCGGCAGTTGCTCAAACATGGCTTTACCGACTAGCCTTGTTTCTCACGCACAGTCACATTTACGGAGAGCCGGTGCAAGGGGATTGTAGAGGGCAAATCTCACGGAAAGATGTGGACTGGAGCACACAGCACACAGACTTTCACCACTCCTTAGATAGTGACTAGAGACAACACGATGTGGACAGCCTAGCTCATCAAGAATGAATTCTAAGATCGCTGTCAGTTTATCGAAATATCGTTCTTACAAGCCGCGTTCAGAATAATGGAAGAGCATCATGCTTCCTTTCTAGGAGAGCTGATTTTCTTTGTCAAAAACACTCCTATGTGATGCAGGTGGGAAACCTCTGAGGCGAAAAAACAAAGTTGTGATTAAGGTAATATGGCAACAACAACAAAAGCTTCGGTAGGTAGGCCAGAACTATTATTCATTTATTCGTGTGTTTTTTTTAAGAGGCCAGGTTGAATATAGATCAGAATTGATCTGTTACTGAATATATTTGTCCTGATACTTAAATACAGGTAGTGGATTCCCCGAGTGCTAACAGAGCAGGGAGCACTATGTTGTCCATAGAGTGTGCAGTCTCTTGTAAGCATGTCTTTCTTGCTGTCTGCAGATACTCTCGCTCTGCGAAACATTAGATGGGATACTGTGCCATTTCCATGCCAAAGCAGAGGAGTCAGAGGCCAGCGTGGAGGCAGTGGAGTCCAACCTGGAGGAGGCTGTACTCAAGGTGGGAGATGCTGGCTGTTTTGCTGCGTACATAAACAGTGTGCATGATTCAGACCAACTCGCCGCTTACTTTGCATATGCGAGTCTGGTATTCGTTGTGTTTTGGCTTAGGAAACTTACAATCCAGCTACCTTGATATTATCTCCTTTGATTGCTGTAATTGTTGTGTGTACACTCTTTACATGTGTGGTTGTCTATTTCAGTAATGAGCACCTCGTTTTTATTTAGCTAATAATTGGGTGCTTGCATATGATGCAGTTGTACTTGTTCATCACACGTCCGTCCTGCGTTTGCTTATTATGGTGTTTCCTTGTTAGTCCCTGTTGTAGTCTAGTTTACGTCTGTGACTTATTTGTCCACCACGCATTCGTCCAGTGTCTGCTGTGTTGCTGTGGGTGGCCTGAGAGCTGACTTGGGAGAGAGCACTGAGGGGAGGTAGGGGTGCTCCTGTCACTCTGTGACTGAGAGGAGGAGCAGAGCAGTGACAGCCAGACAGACCATGGGGTGAGGTGAGAGTTCCACTGGACTGGTGGAGACTGACAGACAGACTGCAGGACCCAGTGCTGTCTGCACGCTGCTCTAAGCTTGGACACGTGATCTCTCGTAGTAGTTCTGGAGATGTTGAATTGCAATGCAGTCTCCACAGGACCATGACCAAAAGATCTGAGGTTAAAAGCAGATTTTCATGTGGCAATACACAAATCCTCGATCATTCCTACCTCAGATTTTGAATGTAGCTACAGGAATAGAATTCTGAAGTACTCTTGACATTTGTACTTGTCGATGACTCAAATTTATTGTATGAGCTGCTGCAGACATTGTTTTCTCCTCTTTTTATTTCCTTTGTCATAACAGGAGAAATGTGCAAAGCTAAGTGATTGAATTGCAGAATCAACTGCCATTCAAACAATCAATGCCCAAAATGTGCCCTCTACTCCATGGTGACTCTGCAAAGACTATTGGATCACTTCAAGAGGAACTCTTTTGTTGTTTTCATTGTTCTATATATTAGTTGATCTGTGTGTCTATTTTGCTTTGAGCCAGCGTGAACCGTTTTGTGCATGGCAAAGTTGACTGTATCAAAATCCCTCGAGAACTGATCGACAAATGTATACTAAGTCGTAGGAATTCATGTGTCCACAGGTGGAAAGTGAGTTCTCTGAGATCATCAACAGCGCTACAAAGAGGAAGGCAGAAATTATTGGTGAGCTCCGAGCCAGGGCCAACTCTGATAAACTGCTGCTGGCAGAACATACCAAGAATTGTCGCTCCCTGCAGGCTGCGGCCCAGACTGCTGCCCAGAAAGGCCGAAGGTGTGTGACCCGTAGCCTTGCCTCCCAGGTGTTCAGCTATTCTCCAGGCCTGGAGAAAGCCATCCAAGAGCTGCTGGAGAAGACCACAGCTGAAGCGAGGCGTATTCCCGCATACGTGGTGAGTTTTACGTTTATGAGTGCTCAATAGGCTTGATTTCCCTGTTTGTCATTGAAAAAGAATAGCAACAGTTAGGAGAGTAGACCAAACTCCACATTTGGGACGCAGGGATTCAGGAAAATGGGGTCTTTCTGTGGCAGCTTAGATAGGGGAGATAACTACGGACAGCAATTCTTGACAGGATGGTAGCCACGTGATCACCACTGTCGCCGCCTCTAGCAGAGCACCCAAACATGGCGTGGGTGAACTGAGGGTGGAGGCCAGACAAGGTGGCACTTTACAGGGATCCAGCCATCACTACATGGAGGCCTCACTTAGCCTGTTTCTTTACGGAGGAACTTAGTGCTGCTTCAGGTCACCCATGCATGTTGGCGGTATCGAAAAGGTTCCCAACATTCCTAGGACTATGGTGCCACCACAGCTGGATTCCCATTTGCTGTACGCAGGTGTTTTGATTCTATGTGGAATCACAGAAAATCCTTTATTGCTTAAGGTCATAGTACCCGTACTACGTTCGTCATTGTGGCAGCCAACTGTGGTACGCGATGGTTAGCAAGAGCATCAGCAGTGCTGTGCACTTGTGAGAATTTTTTTTGTCGTGTAGACAGCGTCATTGTGGAACTTGTGGAATCGCCTCGCCTAGAAAGGACTTTGGTGCATCACTGTGGAATGAAGTCTCTCTAGAACAGTATTGCTTTGCAAGCAGTGAGGCATTCTCCTGGATTAAAGACAGAAGACTGAGGTGAGTGCTGGTGACCTTGTTGTTGCCTTGCCAGGCCACTTGACATGGTAGCTTGCAGTGGTGCTGCTGAGTGAGTACAGCTGCACTGGATGGGAGTGAGAGCTGTGCTGCCACAGAGGGTGGGCGTGCACTGGCAGCAGCTGTCTTGGAGGCCTGTGGTGCTGCTGCACACTGGTGACTTGCTACTGCTGTGCTGGAGGTGTGGTCACAAGGAACGTGTCGGTAGCTGTTTGCTTGTGTTGTTTCAGGTGATGACAGACAAACTGGCTGATCTGAAAGCACTGATGAGGGAAATAGGAAAGATAGGTAAGTCAGACATGTTCATTCACTATGACAGTATAAAATCCGTCACTAGAGCTGAGAGGAAAGATGCAGTGTCCTGTAGCCGTGTGTTGGCTCCTGACTGCAGTCTGCAGTGGACAGAGGTGAGCAGGAAGCCTGAGACGGTCAAGGCAAGGCTGTGTGTGCCTCACAGCACTGCTGCTAGTGGCTCCTCTTCTGGTGGGAGCTGTACCAACCTTCCTGGGGTTCAACTGGCAGCAACCTGAATAGACCCTTGTTTCTTTTTAACAACCAAAGGACAGCATGTGCGGAATATATTGGAAGACAATTGTACCATTGTACCAGCAGGTCATTTTTGTCGACCATTTTGCAGTTGAACTCACTCGAGACTTTGATTGACTGGCCTAGTGGAGACTTCCACTGGTAGACTACAAAGTTTGACACTAATCAAAAAGACAATTTGTGTAGGAGAAATAGTCAGAATACATTATTCGTTGAGTTGATGTTTTCATGTTACACTGGTGTTAAGGGGAACCATTTTGTCTGAATACAATAGTGAGTAATTCTTGTCAACACTTTTTTTTCCTTTCAGAGTCTGTTGGTGTAACGTGTAAGTAACTCTATGTAATTCACAATAGTAAAATTTGTTACCAGTTTTTGTATTCTTTATATTTCCAAAATATTGTTCATCTGAAAAAGGGAGTTAGTTTTTGCACCACAACAGTTATCTCCCCTCGAGTGTGAGAAATGTTGTGTAAAGGCCAATTTCCACATAGTGAACACATAGTTAGAAAAATGGAAGCATGTTCATTGAACAACTACCAAGCATGTTTGTTGCACTGCTAGGAGGCGGCTCAACTGTCAGTTCACACAAGTGAACGTGCTTGTGTGTGTCATGCTCCATAAAACACCATTTACATGGTATGAATGCATGCTATGGTCCACTGCATTGTGATCAGCAAAAAGTGAGGACGCTGCCATTGCAGATTATGGTAATTGCACTATGTCACATGTTTGCTCTGCAGTGATTGGCTATTCGCTTGCAAACAGCTTGCTGGAGTTGAGCAAGGTCTACTTACTGCTAATGGTCAACTCAATGTACAAAAGTGACACTCAGTGGCAAATTTGCTCGTTCGATGGGTTTACTGTGCTGTCGAATGACTGTGCTCGCAATGTGCTTGCTGTGTGCTTGCTGTGTGCTCGCTATGTGGAAATAAACTCATAAGCTGAAGCAACTTATGTGGAATTTGGCCTCAACCTGCAGTGACAGTAAATTTTCGCATCTGATCTTGAGTGGCTCTCCACCGTACCTAGCAAACAGTGTTCCTTCTTCCTTGTGCTGTTGTGGTTGTGTGTAAATTGGTGTGTTGGCCTCCTTTGATGCAAAACTGGTCTTCTTAAAACATTGATAAGGAAATATGTACCCACAGATTGATTACATACAAACACACATGCACATACACGCACACACACACATGCACACACACACACACACGCACACACATATGCACACACACACACACACACACACACACCTGTAGACACACACACACACACACACACAAACACACACACACACTCAAGCCCTAATTCAGGCTGTTCCTCTGCCTTCCTCTCCGCTGTGCATCTCCAGCTGTTCCACTCACT
Organism: Theodoxus fluviatilis; assembly: GCA_034096865.1. NCBI lineage: Eukaryota > Metazoa > Mollusca > Gastropoda > Cycloneritida > Neritidae > Theodoxus > Theodoxus fluviatilis. Next base: position 45,672 of record JAWQFJ010001837.1, on the reverse strand, counting down.
GATGGACAGTCCTTCCCTTGGACTGCAAGTTGTTCCTGGACTGACTTGCCTGCCCTGGTGCATGGTGGGAATGTTCTGGCCACGTCAGTGTAGTTTCTCCTTTCCCTGTGTTGCAGTGCCGTCCATCCAGCTGGACACAGCTTGCTGTGGAAGTGGGTGCTGGGTGGGAGCAGACCACTGCTCCCTGAGTAACCAGCCCTGCAGCCACAGCGACTCCCAGCCACAGTCCCAGAGGTTCAGCTTTGCTGGCACTTGTGGCACAGAGGCCCTGCCAGGTACAGGCAGAGTTTTGTACACATGGCGTGTTCCAAGTTATAGCTTCTTTCCTTCTTTAAAAAAAAACAACCCAGGGGTATATACTACAAGGGAAAAAAGCCATCATCATGATCATCATCATTATCATCATGATCATCATTATCATCATGATCAGCATCATTATAATCATCATGATCATCATCAGCAGCAGCAGCAGCCTTATCATCATCATCATCATCATCATCATCATCATCATCATCATCATCATCATGATCAGTATCATTATAATCATTATGAACATCATCAGCAGCAGCAGCAGCCTTCTCATCATCATCATCATCATCATAATCATCATCATCATCATCATCATCATCATCATCATCATCATCATCATCATCATCACCACCACCACCACCACCATCATCTTCATCATTGTTTAATGGTTTCTGGAGGAATTATATGCAGTTTCTACACATAGAACTCATTGACTGGTAGTGTGTTAGCAGTTGTTACATTTTAGTAATCAATGTTTCTTGAATAAAGTAGTGCATGACATTTTGTAGTATTTTCTCTTTCGTAGAATATTTGTCTTTCTTGAAACTGAAAATGGTTGAAATGATATTTGACTTGAGATTATATATTGCAAATGATGCATTACTACAGGAATGATTATAATATCTGTCTCATGTCATAAAGGCATTATGACAAGACTGATAAAAACCGCTGGCGCTGAACCTCCAGGTTTTCGTATATTTATTTTAAAAAAGAGATAAAAGAACGGGTTCGAACCCGCAACCTCTCGAGAAAAGAGGAGGAAAAAACACACACACACACAAACACAAAAAACCAGGTCGGGTTCGAACCCACAACCTCTCGAAAAAAGAGAGAAAAGAAAGTTTCAGTGCAGAATCGAACCTGGTCATGCATGACCAAGAGTGCAACGCTCTACCAGCTTAGCCATTTGAGAATTGATATGACGGAGTGTTTGTAAAGCATTTATAACGTTCTTTTCCCTAAACCCCCTTGCAAGCTATCGGCCCAGGAAACAATCGACCATATATTTTAAACATGATGGATAGGTTCAGGAAGCTCCTATTATGACATGTTTTGTTTTGCATTGGCTTGTCATAGACGCTGAATTAACACTCACACAGTCACACAGAGGAGGAGGTGTATTATATAGGTATGTGCGAGAAAAAACGAAAGGTAAATGACACGAATGAAATGTAGTTCATTGAAAAGAGCATAAAAAGATCATTCCAATGGTATAAGTATGAACACTGTGGGTCAATTTGTTTAAAAGTTATGAATTGTAATTGAATAAAATCCGGCTCTTTGTTTTACTATAAAGACAATAGAAAGCTGATTTTAGCGAGATTTCCGACAGAGTGACCTCCCAGTTTTCGCGTGTCTCTCCCGGAGCGCTTGTGCAAGATACACGTATGTATAGTGAGTGTTGTATCTATGCCACGTGCGTGAGGAATAAAGTTTAGTGTATGAATAGCAGAATGCAAGTGCGTGCAAGGGTTTTTATAGTATTTCTTGAAAGCGATATGTCTGTGAGAAACCGTTTGTTCCGTAGTTTGTAAACATGAACACTAATTAGCCGAGTGCGTGGAGAAGGGAGTGTAAACACTAAAAATATAACATGAAAATTCTTCTTCTTCTTCTTCTTCTTAGGTTTAGGCAGCCAACACCAACATGCTGGTGAAACTGCTGCACTTGGGGGTTCCGGGGGGATGGGGGGGGGGGGGTGGGGGTGGAGGAAGGGATGGGTGGGTGGGGGGGAGAGGGATAGGCGGGGGAGGGGGAGGTTTTAGATCAGATCAGCCATCCTGGCCTGGAAGGCTGCCAGGGATGGCGCTGTCACTGAGTCCTCGGGCAGCCCATTCCATTCTACGGTGGTGCGAGGGAAGAAGCTCATCTGTCTGTAGGTGGTTTTGTGGGAGAGGGTTTTGTAGTTCAGGCAGTGGGAGTGGCGGGAGCTGCGTATGGGTGGAAAGGCGGTGGGGGGGCATTTGGTGTTGATGGTCGTCAGGCCATAGTGGAACTTGTAGAAGGCGCTTAGTCTCGCCCGCTTCCTTCTTCTAGCCATGGATGGCCATTTCAAGTCCACCAGCATCCCTCCCACACTAGAAGTTTGTCTAAAGCGGTTGGACACCCACCTAGCGGCTCGTCGCTGCACTTTCTCAATGGCCTCGATGTCATCGGCCGTATGGGGATCCCACACTGGAGCGGCATATTCCAACACGGGGCGGACAAGCGCTTTATAGGTGGCAGCTTTGGTGTTCTTGTTGTGGATTTTGATGTTTCGTCGAAGGAAGCCAAGTGTCTTGTTGGCTTTACTAGTGATTTTACTGATATGTGGGCCCCATCTCAGATCTTTGGAGAGTGTGACGCCAAGGTACACCACTTGGGGCTCTTCCTGCAACTGATGGCCATGGAGATGGTACCCACGTTTCCTGGTGGTTCGGCTGCGGGTCATGTGGACTGCGGAGCATTTCTCTCACTTAAACTGGGAAAAGGTTCAAGGTGTCAGTAAACTATATCTCTCCTAAAAGATCTAAACACAATTTTCTCCATGGAAAAGCACGTCTCTAACAAGCTGGTCTTAATAAAGAAATAAACACCGGACGCATATTTATGATCTGCGCTCTGAGCAGCAGATGATCGAGCAGCTAGCATACAGGCCTATATTATAATTATAATAATGATAGCTGCGATGGCATTTTGGATCTCCCATTAGAAAAAGCGACTGGTGTCAATAGGTTAGAAAGCTTTTCCTCGCATAACTCTGAACACTGTGGTGTTTCTACCTGGAATTAGAATCGACGCTTTCATTCACTCATAGCTGAAAATGAAGCGACGACGGCACGGAGAAAACTGCGCTGCAATATCGTGTTCAAATGCCAGATACGGCTGTCGTGGAAAATCTTTTTTCCGCTTCCCCCGAGACGAGACAAGACCCAGCCTTGCACGAGCAATGAGGATAGTTGATCTTCTGCTTAACAGCGTCAAGATGGATATAAATTATCGATGTGGTGTTTCATTTTTTCGCACTGATCTGAAGCACCGAGCTGTCACCTCCACCGTGTAATCCTCTTGCCCATAGATCTTAATTTCGTCTAAATAACATGAGTAATATTTATTCATACCCCTGTCTATCACAGTCTGAGAAATCTTCTCACTGTCTGGCAAAAATGAGACACAAATGCTGTCCGGAATACAATGCAACGAGTTAAGTCTGCGTTCATTTGGAAGCCATTTTTGCGCCCGCATCTGTTACCACGAGAGATACAGCAAGAAAGTGACGTGGCTGTGGAGTGGGTCGCCATTCCATGAATTGACTACTTGCATCGTAAAAAATCATTCTCCTTCTCCAATGTTCTCGAAATTATTCCTCCTGGCATAGATTCTATATAGGATCCATCCTCCTAAAAAATCTACTCGCAAATGACGTCACGTTATACGACGTCAAATGATCACGTCACAAATTTTGCAAAATGGAGTCTGTTGAATCGTTTTCAATGAAACACCAAAATGTAAAAAAGTCACTTTCTTTTCAAACCTCGATTCTGAAAATTTGATAATATTGAATGGGACCTAACTTCCAGTCAGTGTGCAAAATCTCAAGGAAATCCGTCCAGTAGTTTTTGAGATATAGGCCGTGGAGACGGGACAGACAGACAGACACACACACACACAGACAGACTAATAAAGTCTGTAGGACCTCCAGTAAACCTGGAGGGATAAATCTGGTTACTATCAATCAAAGAAGCATGCCACACAAAGGATGCAATTTCTCTACTTATCAGATCACCAGCTACTACCTGGGAACAGGAAATCACCCCCTGTACAGAATACAAAAAGAAAACAGTCAACTCGGGAACAAAATTCTGATTTAAACTGTTATTCCACAAATTTGACTCCTCACTGACCAAAAAAAAATTCTGAAAAATCCTGAGTGATAGGCAGTGATATCCGTGATGCACCCAACCGCAGGAAAATGATGGCTCTGTTATTCAGCATACAGCTACTGGCCCTGGCACTAACAGTTGTCAGTTCACAAGTTATTATCCAGCCCAGCAACATACCATGACCTAAGGACATATTGGAGCATCAGGTGGAAGCTCTTTGTTGTGTTGTGCTGACACTGGGAAACTTGCAGACATTGTAAACTTTTACATGTTTCCAGAAGATCCCTGTGAGCAAAAGCCTTGAACGGAAATTGCAAAATCTTGCCATGCTGACTCTTTTCCTCATTTCCACCTTGGAAAGGGCCATGATCTTTTTCCCTGCTGTGTGGCACATGGATGATGTCACTGCAAGTGATTGTCAGCATTAGGCCCCCCCCCCCCCCCCCCCCCCCCCCCCCCCCCCACTAAAGTTGTCACAGTGACTTGACTGACCCCAATTGATTTCATCTAACCCTAAACTTTTTTTCCCCACTCAAACAAGGAATAAGATGGTTAACTCACTGGAGTCATGGGTAAATATTGTGATCGTTCTCCGGGATCGTAAGACTTTCATGCATTTTCAAAAAATAATAAAGATACAAAGGCATAAGATAACAATACAAATTATAAATCAAATGAATTATGAAAGCTTGTTTTTTACTCTTTACATTCAAAGAATGAACTAAGGGGGAAAAAATGCTCATTATGAATTACACACCATAGAATTGAGTGTGTAAATGCACAAAAATGAAAAAGTAGACAAAAAAAATTGTTAACTAGCTGTTATGAGAAGCTTACAAGCGCCTAGAAAATGAGAAACTTTAAATGTCAATATCCAAGTAATGCAAGTGTGTATAAGCATTTAGTACAGACAAATACAAGCAGATGGAGGCTAGCAATCAACCAAATCAAAGTATTTGTTCATAGAATTGGAAGATCAAACGTTTTGCAGTATGCTTTCCCGCCTTTTTGACAACATACACACCACATGCACAAAGGTTACGATTTCTGATCATCAGTCGAAAATATACTAATTGGAAGTAAATCTGCTTGGAAATTCCTTCAGCTATTTAGGCTAACAAGATTTACCTCCCTTAGACCGTTATAGCGAAAGGGAGAAATGTGCAATCCCATCGCAAATAATCTCGCGATACGACTCTGGCAGGAGGACGCCTATTGCGATATTTCTTGCGATACAACTCCAGTGAGTTAACAACAAACTGTGTGCTGTCCCATCTTTCCTGCTCTATGAGCACTTAGGGAATCTACTATTTATAAAAGCAATTTTCAGTGAAAGAAAATTTGGTTTATGTTCAGTTTGGCCTCATCTGAAGAAAAAAATTCTGGCCAACCTGCCGACCCTTAAAAAAAAAGTTATGTTACCTTAACCACAAACTCAGATGTGGGATTGATTTGAAAGCTCACATATTGTGAAGTAGTTTGAAATGGGTGGTGTTTTTCTGTCCTGAAATGATCATGACGCATGACACTAGACCAGTGATCATTGTACAGTGATCAAAGGTCATCCATGTCTTTAGAAAGGTTGTTCTTGTGCCCTACAATTTCTTAATAGTGCAAATTTGGCAGTGTCATGTTTATAATGAAGAGGTGAGAAGCTCTGTCTCATCATAGCAGACTATCACATGTCGTTGTCACAAAATGGAGCTTTGTGAAAAGAGATAAAAGCAACAAATGTTTATAATAATTAATTCTTTGCATTGCTGTATGCAATCTGAGCTTACAAGTTACATTGTATTTTTATGGTTGCAGGTTTCAGGAAAGAAACCTCCTAAACACAGACCAGGTAATGTCGGAGCATTTGTTTTGATACCTGAACAGTTTCTTGTTAAAAAGTTCATAGAGTTTATGATTCTTATCAAAGAAGCACATATTTATGAATTTCTGCCTACTGCTAATTTCATGTACTTCATTTTGCTGAGAATTATTCAAGCAAATAACTATATTATTTTCAGTTTGTCTGCTTTTATCAGTAATTGTTCTTCAGTTCTTTATGGATACCCAAATATATGTATCCTTGCTAATTGTGTGTGTGTGTGTGTGTGTGTGTGTGTGTGTGTGTGTGTGTGTGTGTGTGTGTGTGTGTGTGTGTGTGTGTGTGTGTGAGTGTGTGTGTGTGTGTGTGTGTGCCTGCATATGTGCATGCATATGTGTGTGTGTGTGTTCATACTTGTTCGAGAGCGTGTTTGCATAGATGTGAAAGTGCATGTCTGTGTGGTATATCTTTGTGTGCACCATTGTAATAAATTTAATTAAGCTTGATATTATATGTTTACCTGTGTTTACTATTTCAGGAAAGAGATTGGGGAAGAAGTCAGGTAAACGACCAGGTAATGACTCATTTGATTGCTCTTTGTGCCCAGTAGTGGGGAGTAGTTTTATTTGTACATAACTGGAAGATACTGCAATGTTCCATTCCATTTTACAAGTCAGTTTGGATTGCCACAGATAAGCCTTCTTTCAGTTCTTTGTAACCTGAACTTAGTGTTTACAGCTACACGTGCTTTTCCATGGATCTTTCTGCATATCTTGGATGATGGGATGTAGCTGCCTGTAACCCTTACAAATCTTACTTTTGAAAGATAAAGAAGTAAATACCAGTATGATACTGTTGTGCATTGAACAAGCTGTTGTAGTACTTAATGCCATAGATACCAAGCTGTCATGAATCAGTATGACTGTGTCGCAAAAACAGTCTCATCTTCAGAGACAAAAGAAAACAATAGCAAGTGAAAATTTAACTGCAAAATGGTTATTTGATAGTTTATTTTTATTGATGTTTGAGGAAGTGTATGCCATCTCCCAAACAAGTTTTGTTTTTGATATGTTCTCCAGGTTCCCCAAACAAGTCTAGGTCTCACAGTGCTCCTCCCAGTCGGCCTGGGCGTGACCATTGGATGGCAGGTCTGAAAAAGATGCAGACATGTAAGTCCTCAAAGATACTTTTGTGTAGTATAGAATGTTCTTAGGAAAACACTTACCTCCAAAAATTCATTAACATGTATGATGTAAAAGTAAACTTCTAATGAAAATCATCTACCCTGAATGCCAGTGACATGAGATTTGTGCATTGTTTAAACATTCATTTCACTTTCATTCAGTTTTGTTGTTGTTGTTGTTGTTGTTGTTGCTGTTTTATCTCTGAAGTGCTTGGTTACAAACATTTTGTCCCTTTGTGTGGCATGGCTGTGTGACAGTGGTTGGGTTTTTTCCAGTGGGAGTTGCACAAGGAAAGCACTCTGAGAGTCCTCGTCACAAAACCCCAATCGAGTACTGGGTAGACACACTGAGGAAGACGGGTGGAGGTGAGTACATGCTTTGTGGTCAGCAACTCTCTCTCTGTAGACTCATCTGGTCTGAGTTTCATCGCATGGTCCTCATTCTGCTCCTGCTTTTTCTCCTCCTCTTCCTGCTCTTCCAGCTCCTGCTTCTGCTCCTTCTCCCGCTCCTTATCCTTTTTTTTTTCAATACTCCCTGTTCCTTCTGCTGTGCTCTTAATTTCCTCCTTGCTCCTCTTGTTCCTCCTTTTGCTCTCTTTCTGCTCCTTCTTCTGCTTTTATCACTGCCTCTGGTCCTGCATCTGCTTCTTTTCTGCTTCTTCCTGCTTCTTCCTGCTTCGTCCTGCTGCTGCTTGTGAGAGCATGCATATGCATAACTAAATGTGTGTGTGCCTGTGTGTGTGCCTGTGTGTGTGCCTCTGTGTGTGCCTCTGTGTGTGTGTGTGTGTGTGTCTGTGTATGTGTGTGTGTGTGTGTAAAAGTCTTTGGATAACTTGTTGTTCTGTATATGTACTTGCTTGTAAGTCAAGAAGTCAGTCAACATCCTCCTTTCATGTGTTTCCTCTGGCAGGTATCAGCACAGAGAGCACTGGGATGAACACATTCTCAGGTCTGAAGAAGAAGAACGATGTGAGCATGCCCTACCTGAGCTCTTCACACTACCTCAGACAGGTGTTTGGCACAGAGAAGCCTCGCAGACATGGAGAGGACCCTACAGGTACCTGGAGCAAACACATCAGTCATTATTCATTCAGTACTGATGAATTGGTAACATGATTAAATTCACTGACTTTAACTACTGCATCATGCTCTGGCATTTTACTGAAAGATGTGTGTGATTGTTTGATAGAGTTAACTCTTTCAGATGTTTACACCTGATTATATTTTACAGGCGAGTTTTTTGTTTTGGTGTTTTACTAGACTGTTCACATGATCACAAACATAACTTGGCATTTGCTGAGTGGTGTGGATAACAAAATAAATATATTTAAATAAACAAATATTTATTCTGTTGAGAATACTGACCTAATCTAAGAATGTGTTTTGTTTACTTATTGACAGTCATGCTCTTGTACTTAATGGCGCTTTGCTAAATTACTCATAGTGTTTTTGATGATATCCAGAGGACCAGGTAATGACTCAAGTCCTATACTCAACTGTCACTTTGTGGATTTGACTGTTTGCATATCAAACAGGAAATGTCTGTTGAGACCCTGGAGGTTGCAGGTTCCTTCCCTGCCGTTGATCATGCAACTGTTTCTATCACCTGCAGGGTTAGACAAATATTGAAGGAACATGAAATCATCTAGCTACAAGGGGATGTGAGAGTCCCACCTCGCTGCTGCAAGAGTAGCCACATTGTGTGGCCTTTTCCATTTTGGTGACAGTGGTTGGGATGTGCTGGTGTTGAGTCGTCTGCTTTTGGCCTCAGACAAAGTTTGTTTAACCTTGCAGCCAAGCCCAACCCAGGCACCCCAGCTTACAAAACTCCTGAGGAATACTATGATGAAGTCCTTGGCCTTAGGAAGGTAACTGCCTCAGACTGTTTTTAGCTGCTGGATTTGTTGATACACAAAATAGAAGCAGTGAGATAGAGAGAGAGAGACTGAGAGAGAGAGAGAGAGAGAGAGAGAGAGAGAGAGAGAGAGAGAGAGAGAGAGAGAGAGAGAGAGAGAGAGAGAGAGAGAGGGGGGGGGGAGGGAGGGAGGGAGGGAGGGATGAATGTTTGGACAGACAGACACGCACACACACACACAGACACACACACACACAGACACAAGACACACATACACACACAAAGATAGTGTGTGTGTGTGTGTGTGTGTGCGTGTGTGTGTGTGTGTGTTTACATTCATTTGTGTGTGTAAACTATGAAAATCCTGTGCTTGTTTTTTCATTAGCTCAGAAATAGAGGAAAAGCAGTATTGTCTTCCTGCAGATAGTAGATTTTACAATTGCAGGATTTTTTAAAATGTATTTTTCATGGGGGTTTGTGTATGTGCGTGCGTGTGTGTGTGTGTGCGCGTGTTTGTGTGTGTGTGTGTGTGTGTGTGTGTGTGTTTCACAGATGTAATTTATTATGCACACATTTTCTTCTCCAGCAAATTGCTACCTTGAACAATGAGATATCAACAATGAGGGCAAAGAACAGAAGACTTGAAGAGGACAAAATAAAAAAGGTAAGTTGAGGATTTTGTTCATTATAAAGGCTTCAAAGACCGCAATACTGCCCCTGGATTTTTACCTGACATTCCATCCCCATGCATCAGACCTCTTTGATTGTGTTTGCAAATGTGCTTCAAGTCACCAGGTTAATCTAGAAAGCACAACTCAGATCAATTTGGAATTGGAGAGAGGAAATTATTTTGAATTTTAATTGTATCAAAGAGTTTAAGAATGAACTTGAAGGAAAAGGTGAACATTTAGCAACTGCAATGATGCGCTTCAATATTTCAGTTATACTTTGATGAAATAAAGTGGGATGTTTTTGTGATTCAACATTTTTTTTCTCCAGATTTTATTTTCATAGTCGTTTTAAGGTTCACGGAATTGTCATTTTGCTGTTTCTTTTTCAGGACAAGGAATTAGAGGGTTTACTGAACCCTGGAAAGGTAATCTTCTTTTTCCAGTTCTTGTGTTAATTAAACAAGAGAGGGAGAGAGAGAGATTGGGAGACAGACAGACAGACAGAGACACAGACACAGAGTCAGAGCGAGTTGTGTAATACTTGCTATGTCATGATATGTGATCAGGGCTGATTTCATTTTAGAGTTTTTATTTTATTTTAGAGCTATGAGTACATTGTATCAAACTGAGTGTGTGTCTCTGGTGTGTGTGTGTGTGTGTGTGTGTGTGTGTGCGTGCATGTGTGTGACTGTATGTAATGAGTTGTTTGGTGTCACTGGATTTGGATGTGTTTTTTCATCAGAGTGATGAGATACGGAGGACCCTCGGAGACAGGAATCCAGATTCTGCAGCTGTCATCCACAGTCTCAAGCAGAAAATTCTCAAGCTGGAGATGCAGCTCCGCGATAGAGAGTCTTCAGTCAGGTCAGCTGCTATTTTGATACCCTATAAAGAAGTCAAACCAATTTGTCAAATGTTTGCTTAGCTACTGGCCTTGTGCAAACTGCAGACTTCATTTCCACAAACCATTATTTTGATGGATGTTTTTATGCTGGAATAATCAGATACAGTTTTCTTCGATTGAACAGTGAAAGCAAACTATTTCTCCTCTCCTTATTTCGTGCACACTGGCATTAGAAGATGACAGGATTTTGTGCAGTTTTGAAAAGACAGTGGCACTGTCATCTGTCCTGCATCATGCCTCAATGTTCATGACCTCTCAACTCTGTTTTGAAGGTGAGGAATTTTTCATTGTGAGGTGCATCTTTAGCTTGTAAAATTGTGGGCTGATTTATTATGCATCTCTGGGGCTGAATTCAAGACACACACATATTTGTGAGTGATCATGAATTTGAAGATTAATTTTAGCTGCCTTTGCAGTCTTATTCAAGCCTGATTACATTCCTATCCTTAATCTCTTCAAAGAGGATGTCAATCCATTGATTCTGCCAGCACTAGATTGTACTTGATCTCTGCCTCGAGTGTGCAAATGAATTATGCCTTTTTTTTGTTTTTAATGTAATTCTGTCTCTCAAATTTGATGAGTAGCTTCTTCAGCAGCTATGGTCATTTAATCATCTGTGCTAAGAAAAGTAGAGAAAAGAAGCAAGGAGACTTTCGTCCAAAGAAAAATACCGAAAGGTCTAACTATCAAGAACCCCCTGATGAACACGATCAACTCGAGATATGCAGAATGATTGTGCCTCTGGTTCTCACATGGACGAAAGTCTCCTTGCTTCTTTTCTCTACAGTCCAACACCGGCCTCCTTTTCCAAGAAAAGTAGAGTTAACTTTTGTTCTCTCTGTGTTCTGTTGAATGTGCAGGAACAAACAAAGGAGACATATTATCTTCATCAGAATCTGAAGGATGTAACCTAGGAATGAGGACTGAATTTGTCAAGGACCTCAGCAGTTCAGTGGTCAGAGCACTTGGATGATAACCAGGTGGCAGGCTTGGTCCTGCTTGAGGTTGCAACTTTTCCTGTTTGTGCCCTGCTCTTATTTAGAATCTCCTCTACTGCTGAAGGACTCAGGATGTAGATTTGGCAGCCTGATAGTAGATTTCAATTGAGACCAACCATGAGCTTTGTGGGCATTGCAGCAAGCTGCAGAGTGACCTGAAGACCACCAAGGTGGAGGAGCTGAGGAGCCAGATGGAGATCTTCTACCAGGAGATGCTTCGCCTGCAACAGTCGAAGGAGACTGGCGTTGTCAAAAGTGCAAGGTAAGGCACCTACCTATGCCCTGCCTCTCCACTGTCTGCCTGGTGTCAGATGTGTCTCTTGTTTATGACTTGCCTTGAAATGGTTTGATGAGCTTTCTTGAAACTTTTCCTCTGTATGTGCATGTGCGTGTGTGTGTGTGTGTGTGTATGTGTGTGTGTGTGTGTGTGTGTGTATCCATCTGTCTCTCTGTCCGTCTGTCCATCCGTCCGTCCGTCCATCCGTCCGTCCATCTTTCTGTCTCTCTGTCTGTCTCTCTGTCTCTCTGTCTGTCTCTCTGTCTGTCTCTCTGTTTCTGTGCGTCTATCTGTATGGCTGTCCATCTGTCTCTGTCCCTCCCTCCCTCCCTCCCTCCCTCCCTCCCTCCCTCCCTCCCTCCCTCCCTCCCTCCCTCCCCCCTCCTTCCCTCCTTCCCTCCCTCCCTCCCCTCCCTCTCTCTCTCTCTCTCTCTCTCTCTCTCTCTCTCTCTCTCTCTCTCTCTCTCTCTCTCTCTCTCTCAGGGTAATCATCAATATATACACCTTTGAAATTTATACATAACTATGAACCAAAATCTATTTCATCTTGGGAAATTGAAATAAAGATAAGTTTTAAAAATATTTTTCCTGAGTAGTCTTGATTTGCATCAAATACCCATACATGTATTCAAAACAAAGAAAAAAGAAAGAAAATGACAATTACAGGATTTTTACCTGAAATACATTACTTCTCTCCTCAGAGGAGGCAAGGACAATTCAGTGAAGGTTCGAGCTCTCAATGAGACAGTGCTTCGTCTAAATACACAAAACCAGCAGTTTGCTCAAGAGAACCGTGCCCTCAAAGAGGACCTCAAAAAGGCACTGGATGATGCGGAGGATGGCTCACATGGAGGTGAGTACTGTTTCAAACCTTTGACAAATAGTGTCCCAAACAGCTTCTCTCCTCCCCACTCTGCCATTTTCATACCAAGGTCACCCTCAGCTAATGCCCAGCTGCTATCTCTCTCATTTCCCTCCGTAGACTTTTTTTAATTTTAAAGTTTGGCACTCAAGTGATGACTTTGGTGCATAACTGCTTGCTGTTCCTCATGAAGTAGAGAAATGTAGAACAATGTTTGAGTAGGAAAGCCAAAGAGCTGGCCCACAGCTTCACAGGACAGTAAGTAGTTGTATGGGATTGGCAGGCAGAGTGGAATGTAGCATCACAGGGCATTGAAATTAAAGTACTTTGCTTGTACAGGCAAGGAAAAGAATCAGTACATGCATCATAGGTGACAGGGAAAATCCCCGTGTTTAAATCAGTGACTGGACAGAATATTTATTAGAGATGCATCTGTG
>JAWQFJ010001837.1:0-25000 GCA_034096865.1 Theodoxus fluviatilis | reverse complement strand
TGTTAAAACTATTTTGTCATTGCATAGAAAACGTGAATCTTGATGAGTAGTTTGGAGGATCATTTTAGCTTGCCTTCATCTTGTAATGATGATTTGTTACTAAGTCTGCAGTTTGAAATTAAGTGAAAGAAACTGTTTTAAAAACAGTTTTAAAAGAAACATAATCTTTCAGAATTTTTTAAAAATAAAGATTCTACTAAAGTGACTTTTGTCTCCATCTGTCTCAGAATTGAAAGGAGAAGAGTGTTACCTGCAATAGACTCCACTTTGTGCCATTATTACGTTTTAACATTGTGGTAGAGGCCAAAACCGAAAGAATCCCCTTACCGTTGTAGTCTCAAAACCTCTCCTCAGAACCTGGCAACAAACAGATTGTTTATTTGATTAACCCTGTTGGGTTTGGTTTTTTAGCTGTCCTTGTTACAAGTTGATGTGCTGTAGAAGAATGGAGGATGTGTTGTCGCATATTGGAGCTGTCCTTGTTGAAAATTGCTGTGCTGTAGAAGAATGGAGGATGTGTTGTTACATATTAGAGCTGTCCTTGTTACAAGTTGATGTGCTGTAGAAGAATGGGGGATGTGCGGTCGCATATTGGAGCTGTCCTTGTTGAAAATCACTGTGCTGTAGAAGAATGGGGAATGTGCTGTCACATATTGGAGCTGTCCTTGTTGAAAATTGCTGTGCTGTAGAAGAATGGGGGATGTGCTGTCACATATTGGAGCTGTCCTTGTTGAAAATTGTTGTGCTGTAGAAGAATGGGGGATTTGCTGTCACATATTGGAGCTGTCCTTGTTACAAGTTGATGTGCTGTAGAATAGTGACCAAAGGGTTGTGCTGTTGCAGGTTGCCTACCTCTTGCAAGGCACCATGAAGGGCAACTCTGCCAGGAAGAGGCTTCTGACCAGGACCCACTCCTCTGACTATGAGACGGACTCCACAGACAGGGAGGAGCTGAATGACGCCTCGAACCAGATTTCCAGTGCCTTCAAAGCTCACAGGGCTCGGAAAGCCAGAATGCAAACCTTCAGGTGTGTGGACACCCTGCTGTGACATCTTGATGATGTGTATCATAGTGTTTGTGATTACGTGTATTACATGGCTATGATGCATGGTATACATAATTTCAAAATTCAGAGCAAAACATGAAATAGCAGGATTGACATGACCCCTGATGAATAACTAACCAAACATAAATTCTTTCAGCTAGCCTCTGCTGCAACTGAAATACATTTGGTTCCATAAAACTCTCAGTTGGACTGCCTGCCTTCTTGTTCATAACCAAACAAAGTTTAACATCCATTTCAAGAATGTATAAGTTTAGGGTTTTTGACTCACATGGGAAGCAAAAGTGAGTCTATGTACTCACCCGTTTCGTCCGTCCGGGCATCCGAAAACTTTAACATTGGATTTTTCTCGGAGACTATTAAGTCTATCAATACCAAATGTGGCATGATGGTGTATGATGACAAGGTCTCAAAAAACATACATAGTGACTTGTCCTTGCTTCAAGGTCAAGGTCGCAGGGGCCATAAATGTTGTCAAAAAAACAGTCATTGTTCACATTTTCTCAATTTTCTCTGAAGTTTTTGAGATTGGATACCTCACTTATATATGGTATATAGGGCAAAGTAAGCCCTATCTTTTGACACCAGTTTGGTTGACCTTGCTTCAAGGTCAAGGTCACAGGAGCTCTTCAAAGTTGGATTGTATACATATTTTGAAGTGACCTTGACCCTGAACTATGGAAGATAACTCTTTCAAACTTAATAATTATGTGGGGCACATGTTATACTTTCATCATAAGACATATTTGGTCACATATCATCAAGGTCAAGGTCACTTTGACCCTTATGAAATGTGACCAAAATGGGGTAGTGAACCACTAAAAGTGACCATATCTCATGGTAGAAAGTGCCAATAAGCATCATTGTGCTTCGTATGTCTTGAATTAACAGCTTTGTGTTGCATGACCTTGGATGACCTTGACCTTGGGTCAAGGTCACATGTATTTTGGTAGGAAAAATGTGTAAAGCATTTCTTAGTGTATGATGTCATTGGTAGGTTTAGTTGTTTGGCCTTGACCTTGAAGGTCACGGTCATATAAAGGTCAAGGTCAAGCATGTGAGTCGTATGGGCTTTGCCCTTCTTGTTTCCAAATATGTGCATGTACACTAAGTCCTCATTTAAGAACAAGGAAATGTAAGAAGCCAGTGTAGATGTTGATCTGCACATTCAATTTTATGGAGATTAACCTTTAGGGTGCCGCCAATTTTTGTCATTGTTTTACCCCAGAGCCACACATTTTATTGTGTGTGGTCAAATTCGACACCATGTTTACTTTAAGAAATCATCATTTATTACCTATTCAAGCTTTGAAGTAGATTTTTGGATAGCCTACATGGTGTAATTAATGAATATGCCATAGAATGTTTTTTTCAGCTGCTAAAAAATCATGGAACACAGACAACAACAAAAAACAAACAAATTCACTGTGTTTTCCTACACTGCTCTATTTATTCAAGAATACAACAGCTTTTGATAAAAATCCAAAAGTGCATAGAGTCTTCAAGTAATGGAGATACATCTGAAAATGTTTTACTTTTAGGGTAAAACAAAAAAAAAAATCCTACAGTTACTTACGCTAGGGAAGTCAGCCGAGTCATTTTCATCTGAATCAAGCTCCCGCTCCTCTCGATCTACAGACCACATCACATCGTCGAAGCACGTGCTGCCCTCTATTCCTCCATCTCCCATCACATCAACGTCAGTAAAGCCTTTAAATTCATATTCTGAGAATCAGAATTGAAAAATAACTCCACAGGTGCTTCAACATCTTCGTCAGTCGCCATACTGGCAAAGAAAAAAGTCCCGTTCACAAACGACGAAGACGCAACTTCGTGGGAAAATTCTCAGAAAATTTGCGGCAGGTTCTCTCGATCGCCAAAATGGTGGATCTCGTTGCCACGTGATCATTGCACGAGACTGGGATATTTTTAGAACAGCATGACTCTAAGGCCATGTTAGGCAAGTAAACAGAGCACGTCACTATTGCTCGGCACACTGATGCACCGGCGGACGTCTGGGGAATGTATGCTGCGGTGCATCAATGCGCCGGTGGCGTCCTAAAGGTTAGACAGCTCATGTCTGTCATAGACTTTTCTCTTACATAAAACCTCTATGACAATTTCTCAGTAAGTGTTGCAGGAATGTGAAACTTTCCTTGATGACATGTTGCAATACCGGTACACTGATTTGATGTTGGGTTACACTGTTATGAAATTGGGCAGTTGAAACAAATTTCTAAGATTAACAATATTAGCATTTTTTATAGGTATTTGCTTGGATTACAATTTTTTACATTATGGTCACTGCAGTTAATGAGGAAACTTTTAGAATGATTTAATTTTGTTAAAATAATTATGAGTATAACTTTATGATAATGAATACAAATGTATATGCACTAACTCATCTTGATCTTGTCTGCAGAATCTACATCACTGAAAGACTGACATCAGTGTTTCCTTCTACCAGAAGTGCTGAAGTCTGAATCTTTTTCAGACAAGACTCTTTCGGTGAGGAGGAGATGTACTCATATCCCTCACGCCGACCAAGCTCAGCCTCACGCCGACTGTCGCCCGCATCTCGTAGACCTTCTGCAGGTGAGGAAGGAATACCAAGCTCAGCCTCACGCCGACCGTCGTCCGCATCTCGTAGACCTTCTGCAGGTGAGGAAGGAATAGTCCTGGCTCCCTAGAGTGCAGCAGGTGGGGCCAGGGCAGATATGGCAAGGGCCTTAGCAGTAAGTAACGAGTCTGCAAGGAGTGAAGGCTTGGTCCTACACTTTGCTTTGAGCTGATGAGGGGAAAAATGCTGGGTGGGGCATGGTTTCAGATATACAGATTCCCTCCACTGGGGAAGTAACAGATTTCGAAGCTTTATTTAAGCTGCAAACAGGCACCGCAAGAAGGGGTTCCCTCCATGATGTCAGGTATTGGACTCGAGCAGTTGCTGTAGGATTTCAGTTGTGGAATTCCATCCTTTTCACGGTCCTTCAAGAGAAGTGCCTTGATTTTCCACAGTAGTATCGACATATTTCTTAATTCGTTTGCATCCTTCATTCTTTCTACATTGACCTCTCTTCTCATTTCTCGGGGTTTTTAATTCAAAAGATGTTCCAGTGGTATTCACTTTTTGGGGTTTTACGTCATCCCTACTGTCTACTTCCAGCGAGCCTGACTAGACCAGGATCAGGGTACAAGGTAAGTGGATTGCTGCTTGGGGAAGGTGCACCACCACTTTGATGTTATGGAGTGAATGGGGTGTTTCTGCCACCATTTGTTTCTGGCTGTTTGCAGTGGGCTATGGAGGTGGAAAGGCTGGTGGAAGAGCTTTGCATTGTGCTTGTGTGGATTTCAAAATGGTGGAAGCACAAAGGGGGCTGATTGAGAGAGAGAGAGAGAGAGAGAGAGAGAGAGAGAGAGAGAGAGAGAGAGAGAGAGAGAGAGAGAGAGAGAGAGAGAGAGAGAGAGAGAGAGAGAGAGAGAGACTGAAAACTCACGCACACACATACGTATGCAAACTAAACACACACACACACACACACACACACACACACACACACACACACACACACACACACACACACACACACACACACACACACACACACATAGCACACACATATTCAGTTCCTTTAGTGCCGTAGGTTTGAGAAAATAAATTCATTCTTGGCCATTTACACAACATGTAACCTCTCCCTTATTTACACATAACAAATTGGGAAAAGTTTGATATCCTTTTTTCTTTTTTTGCAGAGAACTTTCCAAGTGAACACCTCGCCCTCTTTGCACGATGACATGGATGATTTCTAATCTGTCATCCTGCCTTGAGGTTCTGTCACAAGCTCAGCTGCTTTGCCTAGAAGCTGAATGGTGCATGTGCTTTCTACAATAGATGCTTTGTAATTGAGACAGCAGCAGTATCTGCCTTTGTGTAGATAGATGTAGAAGCTATGGATCAGAATTAGGATATATTTGGACATTTATGTTCTTCTGAATGCTTCATGTTATCATGTTTGCAACATTTACATGAAAAAAGGTTATGGGGAACTTTACATCACGTATATCACTGCAATTGTTGTCATGGCATTATTTATTTCTGAGTATTAATTTGGCCACAAAATAATGAGATGTGTGCATGAAGCTTTTGCCATTTGTCTTATTCTCATTTCATAATTAAGACAATTTTCCCACTGTGTCTTATTACGAATTGCGTGAAAGTTTCCCTAAAAGATCTCATATAATTTGCTTTATATAATTCAAGGATTATTCCTGTACAGAAATCTACCATTAGGTATGTTTGGACATTGCGAAATGATTGTTAGAGTAAATTTTATATGATCTCAGAATTTTAACAGTGATAGTAGAGTGCTATCTCTTTGTTGATGTGAATGAGTTTTATTTCCCCGTACTATTGCCTGTGACTGAATAATGGGTCATTCAGTCAAAACCTGCTCAAATTAAAGATGAAATTTGCCTTCTGGTCAGTGTAATTATGGATTCTTTAAAATTCAGATGGTTGGATGTATGGATAATCATATGAATGCATTCTGCATTTTGGTGTGTACATAAATATAATTTTGATGTCTTTGATAAGACAATGCAGTTCTGTCTTAAAAGAAATTGTTCACCAATTTGTTATTGTTGCTGTTGATAAATGGTGGTTTTCCCATTTCTACTTTCACTTCTACAATTATGCACTTTATTGAGTATCTGGATTTTTTAATATTTGCAGAGTTTATGAAGGCTACAAATTGGCAGCAGTTTTATGAAACACATTGCATATGCAGATCAGTGTAGTTAGTGCTTCCTTTGATGAAATCCATCCATTGAATAGTTCTTTGTGTGTGAAGGGAGTGTGCCGAGTACTGAGTGGATGTTTCCGTCCTGTGTTGCCTTCATGTAAGGCAGTAATTGTGCCTGTGGGCATTTTGATTGTGATATTTATGCTTAGTAGCTTTCTATGCTGTTGCCATATATACACTGTCATTTGTCTGTCGTGCCAATATGTTCTTAATACATACACATTATGTACTTTTCAAAAAAGTCAAATTTGAAATTTACATTCAGTTTGTTGACAGTGACATGTAAGATTATGCACAAACCCTTAATTGCAATTTCTCTTTTAGAAATGAAATTGTAAAGTTTCTTCGGATTTTTCCTTTTGATGTTGTCAGTGTTTTGAATAATCTTCATTCAATGTTTTAGAATGTGAAGTAAGCACATGAGGCTAGCCTGTAGGGTTTAGAGTCATGTTAAAGCCTACACTTAAGCAATGCAGAAGATAGAGACAATGCATTGAGACTTTAGTCATGTATAACAGCAGACATGGTGTATAAAATAATGAATATGCTGCAGTTACATGAGTACATTTTAATCGGCATTTGTTTTATTGCTTTTCTGCATTTGATGTAAACTTTTTTACTTTTGGGTTATTTTCTGAAATGTATCATGAAACAAACAGTTGTTTCCAATGTAGCAAAGTATTTAAAATAATTATTTCTGACAATAACTTTGGATATATTTTATCTTATGAGATCTGGGGTTGGTTTTCTACATTTTACAGTTTGATTATTGAGAATGATGGAATATCATCTCTTTGCAAAAGTGGTTATCTGAAACCGGTTTTGGACTCGATTCTTGAGCCAATTTGTGTTGGGGCTTATATTGACCTTTTGCAATTCAGATGGGAATTTCATACGTGGTGATTTTTTGTTGTTCAAAATGGTTGCCAGATCTTGGAGGGCATTCATTTGCATTCCATCATTCCAGTAAATGTTTGGTTTACTGTTGTTGGTCTTTTTGCTTCTTGTCTGTGATACAAATGTGGAGGTCACAGGGTTTCATTGTGTACTATTCATGACATCATCTGTTGTGCTAGTTTCCAGTACAGTTGACTGTTGTAGGTGGAAAATCTATTGATGTTAAGTAGTAGTGCTGTATAGTTACTGTTGTAGAAGCATGCAAGCGATTGGCTTGACACACTCGGTGCAAATCTTGCTCAAACCCAATCTGCTGTGGAATTTTTTAACTTATGTGAAGATTTTCTCACAGTGTTTCCTTTCTTGAAGTGCACATAAGTGGCACAGATGCAAGTGATCAAAATGTACAATGACCCCTGAAGTTAATCCCACAGGGCTTCATGCTTTTCTTGGGGTGGGTGGGTGGGTGGGGGGATGAGGGGGTTGTCGGGGGTGACATGGGATGTCTGTTGGTGCAGGAGTTGGGAGAAGAGTGCATGTCAGTATTGTGTCATTGAGGATGTACCCAGTCTCATAGAGCACCAAATCCCCAACCTCTGTTGTCAGAAATGCGAGAATGTTACTGTCATTTATGGAGACTGCACGATGGAACTTTGAAATAGGGACTTTGACTTCTGGCCTATACAGAAGATACCCAATGATACACAAGTGGAGTGCAATCATGTCGAGGGTTTTTTCTCTCCCGGTTTTCCAGTTCTTGATGTGGTTGATTTGCCAGGTGATAAAGCTTTGTCATATGAGTGCATTACAACATTCACATGCCATACAGGCAAATCTGTTTCAAAGGGTAGTACCCTGCACTTTGTGAATATTTGGTCCATGGGATTTCACGAAATGTTACACCACTGAATTCAATCTCTCTTTCATGGTTTAGTGTAGTTGAAGATGTCGGGGTCAAGAAAATATTGGAAATGGGACACTGACAGATGCAAAGACTACAACCAGGTGATGGTGTATCTTGTTATAACATACTAAGGAGGATGAAATGGGCATATCATTGTGTATTATCTCACAGCTAGCCAGGTCTCCTCATAGGGAGAAATTGCAAAGAAATATATGTATAATTTTATCAGGTCAGAGTCCATGCGAGCTATTTTCCTTCATTATCATTGTTATTGTAGTGAGGTGATGCCTCATCTGTGATTCCCATGACACTACATATTGTGATCCCTTAATAAATTATTTCCACTTCAGAGTGTGTCTGTTGTAATGTGTTCAAAGATATACAGTTTACTAGAAAACCTTTCATCTCTCAGTGTGTACCTCCATACCTGATTTGGGCAGACTCTACAAAAATCAAGTCTGCTTCTGTCATTTTTGTTCACTCCTCTGTGGAAGCAGTTGCAGACCACCAGTAGCCTATCATCATTAGCTTGGAGCCATATATGTCCAGAGTTACCAAAAAAATATAAGAAATATGAGTTTTGTATTGATGACCCCTAAAAAATAGTTGCCCCCCCAACTTCTTAGTTTCCACACACTAGCTTCAGACAGACATAAATCAAGACCTTGTATAGTGGGAATTTTATTTTCATAATTTTTCTCATAAATATGCCCGCATGTATTTACAGAAAGTCTGGAATTCTGCCTTCCTCATAAGTGACTGTACAAATATAGTCCAGATTATTTTGAAATATAAACACTGGAACTTGTTTTATAGTCACACTTTTCAAATCAGGATTTGACAAATAAATTGATATCATCAAACATCATTTGATGTCTGCAAAATTTGATTCATAATATGAAAACAGACTTTTCTACACAAGGAACTCTGAACACAAAATGCTGATAGGAAATAATGGGTTAACTCTAATTTTGCCAAGATATGTCTATCAATAAACATCAGGGGATGAGAAAGCATCATGGGGATGCATATGCAAGAACAGTATATCTCTGGTGTTGAAAGCATGAGTAAATGAGCCAATTTCACTTTTTAGTGCCATGTTGGACAGAGGGTGCATGGTATCAAGAAGATGCACTGATTTCAAAGAGCTTTTTAATTTGCTGCTCACAGGCGATGCACTACACCTTGCAACTTTGCCAGATTAGTTTATTTCACATGTGCAGCCTTAATAAGTGACAAATGATCAAGAAACAAGATGACCAGATGTGGTAATCACATACTAGGTTAAGAACAGTTTCCGATTCCTAGACTGAAAGTCCGGAGAAAATACTGAAGTAATTTTTTGTATGTTCTTCTTCTTACTTTAATTCAAGCATCTTCAAGCTAGTCATCGCAATCACTGCCCAGTCAGACGTTTTAGTCCTTCACAAAAAACAAGTCGGCACATTAATCAAGATCTTCTCACCTCATGTATTGCCATCTGTCCTAGCATCTCTTTGTAAAGTTTCCACACATCCCTTTCCCTCAGTCAGTCTGCGCTACACCCGCTCAAGTTCAAGACCGATCATGGATCACTCTCCATCTCCCTAGCTGAACCTCCAGGATCCTGGTTGTTGGAGGCTGAGGCATCATCCTCTGTGAGGCGGATGGCCTTGAAGGCCTTGTGCTGACGTGCATGGCGGAGCTTCTTGAGGTCCCCGGCATACTGCTGCTCCCGCAGCAACTGTGCCTTCTGGTCCTCCAGCTCCTGTCTGTGGGCATGATAAGCCCTTGTCTGTTGGATCAGCCCCAGCAACTCCCGCCTCAGCTGCCGGTTCTCCTGTTTGATTCGGTTGGTGTGGTCTGTCAGTGACTGGAAGGCCTCCTGCAAAAAGCAATAAGGAACTAGTATCAAGGAATATATGTGACCCTCCATCGCTAAATGAGTCGGTTGCGCAGTCGAGTCATTTTGCGCAAACCGCCCACAAAGGAGGTGGGGGTTGTAGTGGTCGACTTCGAGATTTTGGGTTTTTTTTTGCTTCTCTAATTCCTTCTTCATTGTATGAGTAAGTTTCGTGTTTGAAATCAACATGTAAGTATATGCTTTATTATGTTTTTGGGTGTGGTGGTAAATCATAAATTACAAGAAAACGTCCGCGAACCGATCGTCAACATCAAGCATTTTCTCAAAGTTTCGTAGCCACCACTGCAACAGATCGACGGGGGAATACCCTAGGCTGCCAACCAAAGCCAAAAACCACTGCTTCATCTCTGTGGCAAATTGCATGAGTCTAGAATAAAGGTTGCTAGGGTAAAAGGGGGAATAATGTATGTAAACTTAAAACGCGTTTTTCTCAAAAAGCGTATTTTTAGGGTGTCGATCTTCAAAGTCATGTGAAATCGTGTAGGGTAGTCATATATTCATGATTATTGCACCATTGAGAAGCTTGTTGTGTGCTCTTTTTGAAAACATACAGATATCAAAATGTTCAAAATGCAACGAATGACTCATTTTGTGATGGAGGGTCACATATATGTGTGTGTGTATGTGTGTATGTGTGTTTGTGTGTGTGTGTGTGTGTGTGTGTGTGTTTGCACACTAACTTTCATTTGGAAAGTAGTTGATATCATGTATATTGGAAAGTTGAAGGGGGGGGGGGGGAGGTATTACACCCTTCACTACAATGCTAACAACAGATATGCAAATCTCTCATTTGGTAAAGGTGTATGCAGTCTTTTAAAAAAATTTCTACTGCAAGATGTTTGTGTTGGAGAATGAGCACAGTCAATGTAACTCTTACGACGGCAAAAACAGACAAATCATTTCTAATGTTTGGACACACCATCCTTCTGTGCCCAAACACTGTCAATAGTTGTTTGTCAGTCTGCCAGGCAAACTATATAGAAACAGCTACAGCAACATCAGGGAAGAACTCATCAACCAACCTTGGTGGCCTTCTGCTCAAGAGAATTGATGCGGAACTCAGAGTCTTGCTGGTATTCCCGCTTCTCCTTCAGGAAGTTGGACTTGAGCTCTTGGATCTTCTCAGTGTGTTTCTGCCTCATCTGCATCACCTCCCTCTCCAGCTCCTTGATCTTGTTCAGCTGCTCTGTTTGCAAGTCCTGAACACAACAAGCATGGCTGCTTTTGAACTTGCATGGCAATACTCATCAGTACACTCCTCAATATATTTCAATTGCAAAACAACTGAACTGACCCTAGTCATGGAAACACTAGAGGACACTGCTGGAGCCTTGTGGGATCCAGGATGAGTGCATCAAGTGCAACTGACAAAAGGTTCAGCTGATCAAGATGTTCAGTATATCAGCAGGAACATATGATGAAGATGATGATGATGATGATGACAATGAGGACAACAATGGCAATGTTGGTGACAATGGTGGTGGTGGTGGTGGTGGTGGTGGGGTGTGAGGCAGTGGGGGTGGTGGTTGCAGGGCTGGCAGCAGTGGTGGTGGTGCATAGTAGTGGTGGTTATGGCAATGGTGATGGTGATGATGATGACGAGGAGGAGGAAGTGATGGTGACACTAGTGATAGTGATGATGATGACGATGATGACGATGATGATGATTTATCCCAGCAAAACCTCTCGGAACACAAGGACATAAGGCAGCAGCTGGGAGTGGGATGGCACACTCACCTTGTATTCCTGCAAGTCATTCAGTTCCTGGTGTGTCTTCTCCAGCAGATGCTGTTTCTCCAGAAGAATTCCCTCCAGAGCTGAGGAGAAAGTCAACAAGAAATGAGGAATTGTCAATTAGACTGTACAGCAAGTTGCTTTTCAGTTTTGTGGGAACTAACCAGGCCAAACTTTATCATGATACAATCGTGTCCATTCAACAACAAAAAGTGCAAGAAATACAAGACATGCATTGAAATAAGCAATACTGGATGATAATAGGGTGGGACACTTCACTTTAATTAAAAAATGACTTTTCAGCTATCTACAGAAGTATATTGATCCAAATTCTGAGTTCAGTGCAAGGGACATGTATAACATTAGTGCGTCTGCACTGTGCTGTGTTTAAAGAATGCCAAGGCATATTTTAACTGTTATACTGGAGAATGGCAGAGATGCAACTGTCACGATAGTTCTCCAGTCAAAGTATAATGACAAGGAAGAAATCAGTCGTCATACTTTTCTTCTTGTCATCAAACTCTTCTTCCATGATTTGTCGCTGGAGCTCAATATTTCGGATCTCCTGTTTGTTGTGGTCACTGAGAGTGATGATTGTTGTCTGGCGTTTGCTTGTCTTCTTCTCCATGTAGCTCATGTATTCATGCTGCAAGCAACAACCAAAAACACACTCAGGTCAAGGTTTTTCCACTGAAAAACAATTCCAGTTCATCATCAGTTCTGATTAAGCTATTTAAAAAGTTATGGTTTGGATAACCCAACTGACCCCGTTCTTCCTGCTGACCCTAAACTTTTTTTCTTTCAATTGTTAAAAAAAAGGAGAAAGAAGTCAAGGAAAACAACAAACTGTGTGCATGTTACATCACTCTGTAAGCACTATTAAAATTTTAAGTGTTTTTAGCAAAAGACAAAATCTGATTTATGTTCAGATGAATCTACTGCATGCACACACACATACACACACACACACACACACACACAGACACACACACACAAACACACACACACACACACACACAAACACACACACACACACACACACACAATTTCATCAAGCAAATACATATGTATACTGAGGTGATTATGCAACTGACCTGACAGTAGTGGCAGGTCAAGATGTGTCAACATTTTCAAGACTACAAGACTACAAGACTACAAGACTACATGTGTACTTACACTTTCCACTCGGACTTTGTGTGCCTCCTGCTGCAGCCAGTCATTCTCCTTACGTCTTGGTTTCATCAAGGAACTCAAAGATCCATTACTTTTATTTCCTTCTCAAGCAAGCTATGAAAAAAAAGTTGCCTTATATCTTTGATCAGACAGGATTATTTTCATCAGAAGAGAAAAAGAGACATAATGGCATGAATTATTTCATTGATGATGATAATAATAATGTTGAAAGATGATGATGATGATGATGATATTGATGATGATGATATTGATGATGATGATGATGATGATGATGATGATGATGATGATGATGATGATGGCAATGGCAATAATGATGACAATGATAATGTTGACAATGATAATGATGACAAACAATGGCTATAGTTTCTTCACACACACACACACACACACACACACACACACACACACACACACACACACACGCACACACATGCGCGCGTGCACGTACACACACACACACTATATGCATGTTTAAATTTTTTTAAAGGATACAGTTCCTCAACTCGAGTCTTGGCATCTTCCAAATTGTGTGTCACCTTTTCAAGCCTGCAAAGGAAAAATAGCACCAAAACATCCTTATGAGCACTGTACTTTTGGTGTAGTCCTGCAACTGAAGAATCAGGTGCCGGATGGTGTACATACATCCAAGAAGTAGCAAGACCAATATATTTACATGTGAACACCATTGAATAGCTCCAGGTAGACCTGCTAAAGTTAGTACAAATAAAAAATCTTCATTTTCAAAACAGTGAAATAATTATCTTTCTACTCCCGCTTCTACCCCTGCACACACACGCGCGCGCGCGCGCACACGCACACACCCACACAAACTTCTCCGTAGCCCGTAATGTTGGCTGCTTGCGATCGTCTCTGGCTGAGCTACAGCTTTAAGTCCTCAAACGCAAGTAGCCAGAGGTTCCAGCTGACTAAAAAGGGGGAGGAGGGAATTGTTTCAAGCAATTCCGGGTGTATGATGTGCTATCCTCTAGTTACGTCTGTACATAGTGCGATATTTCACCTATCACAATTCGGTTCCCTATGTAATATTAGTCTAGTGTATACATTGAGGAAACACAGAAATACAAGTAAAAGCACAGCTTTTCCCGCGATGAGGGTCGATCCCTCACACACTTGTAGCAGACGCATCTTTATCATTTTTGTCAATCATCAAGTAGAATAAATTCAATAATAATTTCCTCGTCGATCTTTTAACATCTCGCGAAAACATCCCAGTTCAATACGTACTCTTGCTGCAATAAAACCTCCTTGTCGGTAGGTTCTAAAGGAGTTTTAGGTTTTGACGAGCCTGCCTTCTTCCCCTTTGCTTTGCCCTTTTTCTTTTTAGGTGGCATACTGAATGAGGCTGACACTCTCAAAGCTTCCTCACGGGGAGCGGCATGTTCCTGTGGCAACGAACACACTACTTTACTTATGAGTTTCGTATTTCATCCTTCAGTCAACAGAAGAAGAACTAATGTTTGTCGATCCCTTCTTTATTTAACTTGATAATTCTATTTTTGAACTGAACTACATTAAAAAAAATTATACCTCTGTGGTCGAGTTGTTTCATCAGAGCAAGTAAAGCTACTCTAGCGCGGTAGACTCAAAATCATGGCGTCGCAGGAGATGAGTGACAAAACCACCAGTGACAGCAGTGAGGAATCTGGCTCTGAGGTGTCAGATCCGGAGCTCGATATCATGTCTCCACATTTCAATCCACTCAAAGCTTTGTACGCTCCTAAAGTGAAGGGTCTTCTCCCAGGTGTCAGGACTTTTGCCAGCGTTGCTGAGTATGAGACGACGGCGCTAAAAAACAAAGCGGCTCAGAGTAAGAGTAAAAGTAAGACTACGCAGGCGACTGGAAACGTGGCCGAAGGACAAGTAAAGATTCAGACGCCCATCACGAGTACGAGTACGCAGCCAGAGGATCCGGAGCCATCAACGTCACGAATGAAACCAAGGAAGTCCAACCTTCTGAAACGCATGGAAGGCAAGTTTCCGTCATAATCGTTTACCACCTTTAGGAAGTTAGCGCAGATGATGTTTAGTATAATTACCACAGGGCATTCTCAACCGCAATCATGCGAGCAGTTTTCGATGTGCATCTATGGACCCACATCCATTCCCCGCTCTCTCTCTCTCTCTCTCTCTCTCTCTCTCTCTCTCTCTCTCTCTCTCTCTCTCTCTCTCCTCTCTCTCTCTCTCTCTCTCTCTCTCTCACTCTCTCTCTCTCTCTGTGGTCTGGTCTTATCCCCCCCCCCCCTTCTCTCTCTCTCTCTCTCTCTCTCTCTCTCTCTCTCTCTCTCTCTCCTCTCTCTCTCTCTCTCTCTCTCTCTCTCTCTCTCTCTCTCTCTTTCTCTCCCTCCTTCTCCACACCACCACCCCTCTCCGCCCCCCCCCCCCCCCCCCCCCCCCACCCCCTTGATATTTTATCTCAGGGGTCACCTAATTGATTTGGGATAGGTGTTTCTAAACCTACAGCTGTGTTACAATAGTACAGGTTCAATCATTGATAATGTTTATTTAAACCATGTCATTTGCTAAAATGAATAATTTTCTAAGGGAATGGTAATAAAACTGTGCAATATAAGTATGTGATGGAAATAGGAACCAGTAAAGACAAATCAAACACTGAAACAGGATGTATGCACTTTTATGTAATTTGTAAGGCTCCCTTTTTTTGCCAATCCTAAACATTTTTTGGTCGTGGTAAAAATATTGGAAATCAATGAATCGTGTGCTGTCCCATCTTCCCTGCCCAAGGAGCAAGCAGGGAATCTTAAGTAGTTAAAAAGTTTGTGATTTGTGTTCAATCTGGCCTCTTCTATTTATTCAAAAAAGATTTCAGGCTGACCTACCGACCCTCCTCCTCCTCCCCCCCCCCCCCCCCCCCCCCCCCCCCCCTCCATGTTACTGTATTCACAACTTTTTTTCTTATGGCCTGAATGTCATTTTATATCAGTTGCCCTCAGCTTGTGCTTTGCAAATGATTTTTACAATGAAGTCTGGTGTCATGTGTCAATTTCAGCTCCAATTGTTTTGCTTCATGTACTTTGAACCCAATTTCTTTTCTAGAGCCTCCTGAGGGACCTTTGCAGCTGCTGAAGAGATGTGTTAATGAAAAGCTGAAAGCTCGTGTCCTGACTCGGGGTTTAAACAGGATTCAGAGTGTTTACAGAGGATATATTGTAGCCTTTGATGGATACTTAAATTTGGTATGTATGTCAGTTATCGCTGTCATAGTATTGTCATTTTTATTGCTCTTTGAGAAGTCCTACTTTGACAGGGACATAATCAAAAGGATACAGATCAATGATGCCTACACCAAGAACTAAATATAATGGGCATTTTACATATCAGGACCAGGATTGACTTGAGAACATGAAAACAACATTATTTAGGTGCACGCGTGCATGTGCACATGCACACACTTGCATGCATGCACACACACTCACGCACATGCTCACATGTGCACACACACACATGCATGCACAGATACACACACACACACACACACATACATGCTTACTCACACATGCACTCACACACACACTCGTATGCACACACTCAAGCACATGCTCACACACACACCCTCGCAAACACTCTCGCACACACTCTCTCTCTCTCACACATACACACTCTCATACACATACACTTGCACATACACTCTCACACACATGCACACTCTCTCTCTCTCTCTCTCTCTCTCTCTCTCTCTCTCTCTCACACACACACACACACACACACACACTTGCACACACAAAATTAGGGTCAGTAGGTAGGCCCATCTTTTTCTTTTCTTGTTTTTGAGAGGCCAGATTGAAACTGAGCAGTTGTGTGTGTGTGTATGTTTGTGTTTTAACTCTTAAGATCCTGTACCGCCCATTACCGCCCATCCTGCTCAATCCTGTATGGCCCATAGCCACCCACCCCATGTGGCTGTTACTTGACTGATTTTTTATACAAATTGCATAATCCTTACAGGACTGGGGAATGAAACATGTGAATGACTTACAGGATCTTAAGAGTTTAGTATATCATGTATAAATAGTTTAATCTGAACATAATTTATCAAAATTTCTCTTTTGCGTAATTTTTTTTATTAAAAATACTTAAATAGTGCTCCTAGCACTAGCGCACAATAGGGGAAAAAAGTTTATGGTCAGCCAAATCAGGTTGGAAATGATCTGAAAACATCCACAACTTTTCTTCTCACCTCCATCAACTTTTTATTTCCTCACCCATTCTTTCTTCTTCCATTTCTCCCATCACTCCACCCCTCTGACATCCTAAGATTCCATGTTAAAGTTCAGAGATGTTTAATTGTTGTCATGTGAAAAGCTTCTAGATCTTTTAGGCCTCGTCAGCTCTCTCATTTATTTATGTAATTTAATTTGTAACAATAACTAATAAGAGAACTGCAGAAATTATCATCAGTAACAGAACTGCAGAAATTATCATGTGTGTGTGTGTGTGTGTGTGTGTGTGTACATGCAAGGAGTATCATTAAAAAAATCTGGAGCATCATGTTCAAATAATTATATTCCAGTGAAAATGTGGAATGGTATTTTCATTTAGATGACAAAAATGCCTACCTGCAGTGGAGTGAAATATGTTGAGGCTGCAAGTAGCATGACTTTTTATCTGGACATGCTTATTTCTTTGCTTTTGACATTGCAGGCAATGATAGACGTTGAAGAAACATACAGAAAGCATGGGCCTTCTTCTAGGAGAAAAAAAACTAGGCAGAGTAAAAATGTAAGTGTTCCTTGCAGACATAACCCATTTGAAGCACTTTGTTGGGACTAAGTGTGAGTGATGTTTTAAGAAAAGGGACAAGTGGCCACTTTGCAGGTTGTCACATATCATCATGCAGAAGAATAAATCCAATTTGAACTCAACCCTGAATGCTGGACTGATTTATCCATGTTCTGGGCACAAACTGGGAGGATTCCAAAGATTACACATTATAGGGTAGAGAGAAAGATTTTCACAAGGGGAAAGAAAAAAAAAGTTGTGGTTTTGGTAACAAACCAACTTTTTTTTCTGCTGACTCTGCATCTTTTTGTAGATCATGCTGGGGGGGGGGGGATCTATGGTAATCAACATTTGTGTGCTATCTGATCTCATCTTCCCTGCTTCATGATGAGCATTCAGGGAATTCGTTATTTAAGTTATTTAGAAAATGTTTTTCAGCAAAAGATAAATTGGGATTTTTTTTCAATCTGGCCTCTTCTCAAAAAGTTCAGGCCTACCTTCTGACTTCTTTTTTTTGGGCCATGTTACCATTACCACAACTATTTTTGTGTGTGCCCTAACAATTATTGTTTATCAGTATCACAGACTCATTTCAAATTTGCAGCTTGAAGACTGCACATTTTTTACAGTGGAGCCTGAAACAATCATTATTTGACTTGTCTCTGTGTTGTGTATGAACCTTGCCGTTTTCCCTTGCCTTCTTGCCAGCAACAAAACATGCATCGTCCAGGTTACTTCCATGCCTTCCAGTTCTCTTGCATATGGGTCTGCAAATCTATATCTGTACTATGAGATGAATAGCTGTTATCTGCTATGTTCACCACCCAGTATGTCAACATCAAATAACTTGGCTTGCTTAACTGGGACTGAATCAAGACAAAAAATCAAAATCATGACTCACAAGGATTTAGTACCGCATAGCTGGAGCAGGTATTGTTATCTGTGCTGAATGGAGATCAGAGGTTGACTGAAAAAGTTTTATCAGTTGTGAAATTCCACTTGTGCTTTATACATCTCAAAATATGCAGTGCCAGGTCAAAGCAGATAACGTGGGTACACTACAGTGCTTTTATTGCCTGCATTTCTTACATGTAATATTGTGGTATGAGTTGCCCAGAAAAATGTCGTCTATCAGTACTTCCAGTCACTTGCATATGTCTTACAATTACATCCAGGAACCTACCACTGCGAAGCCAGTGAGTGCAGAAGTGGAACCGTCACAGACCAGTGCCACAGAGAGGAAGGTCCACCACACGCCAGGCACTCCTGGCACAGAGACCCCTGTGGGGGCAGACTGCAGTGCAGGTGTTGCAGCAGGCACATCAGAACCTTCTTTCGTGCCACAGATGATTGTCCCAGCAGGAGCTGCAAGCAGAGGCAGGGGGAGAGACTCCTTTCTCTCTTCTCCCCAGCCATCATTGCAGGGGGGGCAGCAAGCACCCAGTGACAGAGGCGATAGTGAGCAGAGCTCCCCGCCAAGGCCAGAATCTGTTGTTGCTGATGGCTCAAGCAGCAGCAGCACTCATTGTATGAAGCCTCCCCCACACTCCAGCTCATCTCAGGACAGCAAGCTGCCAAAGTCGGCCATGCCAGGCAGTAGCAGACAGTCCATTTCTTCCCTTCCAGTCAAGTCCTCACAGAGCCAGGAAGTGAGGAAGTCTGCTGTCTTCTTGACAGATGAGGAGGCTCTTGGCATACGGAAGTCATTGATTCGCCACCGCTACCTTGGACAGATTTTCATTATGGGGGGCAATGTTGTGGCCGTCTATGTGCAAGAGTGAAGCAGACTAGCAACTTCACCATTATCATTAGTGATTATCCTGATTCTCTTTCAGGCTTATTGTACAAATAAGATCATAGGTGTAACATAAAGCAGGAGCTGCTGGATGACCCCCCTCATCAGCTGAAACCCCTGGCTGCTGCACTTTTGGGGCCTGCTCCAGTAGCTCAGCCAGGGTCAGCCCCACGAAGCCCAAGAGGCTACCATTGGTGTCAAGCAGCACATCCTAGGATCATTCTCTTGGTGCCTACGTTGTGGAATGGTTGCGTGACAGTCATATGCTGAACTTTGAGCTTGGATGCAGCTAGTTTGCAGTACAGCATTTTAATGACTTTGAAATGTTATACCACATCTAAACCAGAGAAAGGGGGGTATAAATGAACAATGCAGATAAGTAGCAAAACTCCAGATTTCTGAGGGTGATGTGAGATTTGAAAGTGGTCATCACTAGGTTAATTGTCATGATCAGGTAGCAAGACGTGTGATACCCTGTAAGCTTTGAGTCGGTACAGGAAGACTCGATAATCCTGTGATACAACTGCTGTCAAAGAGAATATTCAAATGCTACCTCAGTGCTCATTTGTTTCAAAGAAACTTCACTCTTGTGGTTGTTTGTAAGAATGGGTACGGGTGCCTTGTGCTGCATTTTATGTTGCCTTCATCATAAGTAGATGTGCTGTGTTCTAACAAATGATGGAGATACTTCAGCATTGTGCTGGATGTCTAGCTGATTGACAGAAACTGCCTCTAAATACTAATAGGGCTGGCTGAGGAGTGAGTGTGCTGGGTATGCAGGTATTGGCTATGACATCACTGGGATGGCTGGAGGGAGAGAGGGAACAAACAAAGGGTGTGTGAAATAATAATCAAAATCTATGAGGCCCAAAATAAAGTTATGGTCAAGGTAACATGAGGGAAAACATAGGGAGGCTAGGTAGGCCTAACTTGTTTTTCCCCCATGCTACCAGATTGAGACTGCACATTGTGTGTGTGTGTGTGTGTGTGTGTGTGTGTGTGTGTGTGTGTGTGTGTGAAGAAATGTCATGTATACAGTAGATTCATCTGAACATAAATCAACATTTCTCTTTAAAAATGAAATTCCTTCTCTCTTTTTTTCAAACTGAAATATTCCTCATAGGGAAGATGGGACAATATGTAGGTTGTTATTTGTCTTCAATTTATTCCTTCCTTTCCTTTCTTTTTTTTTCTCCCTTAGTCCTTATGTGATGGGGGGGCTTGAGGCATGATGGTAGCAGGGCGCAGGTATGAGACAAATCGTACTTGCTTTCCACAACTTTATTCATCCATGGGTACAGGAGCCCCTGGCTGGTCCGAGGCCTGATGATAATGGCCTGGACCAACCCAAGACCATGGTCACAGTGATCTCTCCCCCAGATGGTATGGGGTCTCTCAAGAGACTGGTGGTGAACGCCTCTATAGAGACTGCTGGTGAGCTCTCTCTCTCTGGTGGTGAATGTCTCTCCCGACCTCCCGACAGTCCCCCCTTATCAAAGCAATGCGCGGACCCCAGGGGAGCCAGGCTTGCCATCAGCAGTGCGGATTTCTGCCTGTCTCGGGGTTGTGCTTTCTTGTTGATATAAAAAGGCTCATTGCTGCCTTATACTTACTCAAAATTATTCAAACCAAATGTTGCCTTGACAGGCATAACAAAGTCAATCGAATGAATATTGCACCATTGCAATCAGATGCCTTAATTTAGAGAAAGCATCAAATTTGTCTCTAGATTCTAACAATTTAGGCATAGCTGTGCGAATGATACGGGTGGAGCTGTCCGAGGTCACATGTCAAGTTCAATTAACAAACAGATAAGGGAAGGCGCACTGGGACCCTCCCAGGCTGACAAGATACATAGTAGGCTGGTCTTACAACATATATAGAACATGGCCGTCTGAGACACAGGATACATGATACAGGGATACAGGAGGGGAAGAGGGGAAAGAGGCTGACAGTGCTTGGTGGGGCCAGCGCTTTGACCAGGCAAAAGGGAGGAGGGGGAGGAGAGAGAGAAAGAGAGGAGAGAGAGAGAGAGAGAGTCCATGTAAAACTTTGGGCTTCACTTCACCCGGTCACATATCCCGCCAATCTAACAGTACTTCGCCCTCGAAGTACAAGAAAAACAATGTCTAGTCAATCTGGTTCGTTCAGGTGATTACAAGTAGTCATTCAACATAGAAAACATCATAGCATCCGAACTTGATACAACAGGTTGGGTCAGACATCTTGAAGCGGTCTTAACCCTTCAGCAAGTGTCATCAACCTGACATAAAACATACGTACACAACTTGTGCCTCAAAAACAAGCTAGAAGCGGTCTGAACCCTTCAACTAGATGTAAGAAGCCACAGGTTAAACACTAAATATTGGTGCTACACTCAACAGTAACACCCCGCAATGCTCTGACCGCATTACAAATTCCACCGTAATAAGACCAATTACGGTGCCACCGCAATGGACATTCTGCCATTACGAACCATAACAAAAATAGACAAAGACATAAGTCCGGGATGCATTGGAACAAGACATACCAGGCGTGAGGTTACATTCCATGAACAAGACCTTGGGTGGTATTTGACCTGAATCCACAAGGCTGTCCATCCCAGAATACAACACGCACAACAATGAGACAGTACAGTCAGAATGACCACTTGCAATCAAAATATGAACCAATTTTCACACCACAATGGTAACATTTCATTACAAATACGATATCCTGAATATATCAAGTGATAAGTATATTACTTCTTAAGTAACTTTAACAGAAAAATTGTATTACACTGTGCACTTTTTTTCCATTACAATAACGTGTATAGAAAGACAAGTAGACAACGATCACCATTTAAAAATCAAAATAGCGACAGCAGAAATTGCCTGTTTCGTTGATCAAAATGGATTACTTACAATTAGAGTGTCCATTCCAATGAAGGGAATCGCATCCGTGTCTTCACAAAACTGTTCGTTGTCTCTAAACACACACACACACACACAAACACAACCGAAGACGGCAGTCACACAATGCCGAAATGTTCATGACGGGAATCGAGTCCTGGAGGGGGGCATGTGGAATGCCAGCCGTTGTTTTAGCATTCCAGGGAAGGTGTCTGCTATCTTCGGGTGATGAAGGGCTTGGCTGGGTGGTTCCAGTCTCACCAAAGGCAGGTTGGAGGGGTGCCCTCTGGAGAGACAGCTGCATGTTGTGGCTCCACTTCATGATGATGTTGTGGCAGGGATGCTCCGGTGATGACATGGAATGGAACGGCGGGTGGCAGGCTACTGAGGAGGGCGGGCACTGCAGTGTGGCACTGTCTCTGAAGGAGGTTGAGGCCAAGTCTCGAAAGTGGCAGATGTCGTATGCTTCCAGCTGGAGGCGTCTGATGGCGAAATGGAGGCGGTAGTTTTTAGTCTTTTCCTCCGTGGAAAGCGTCAGGCTCCGATGGTATTCAGAAAAGTTCTGGAAAGAGCAGGATGTCTCACCCTGCTCGCAGCGCCATTTGTGATGGGGGGGCTTGAGGCATGATGGTAGCAGGGCGCAGGTATGAGACAAATCGTACTTGCTTTCCACAACTTTATTCATCCATGGGTACAGGAGCCCCTGGCTGGTCCGAGGCCTGATGATAATGGCCTGGACCAACCCAAGACCATGGTCACAGTGATCTCTCCCCCAGATGGTATGGGGTCTCTCAAGAGACTGGTGGTGAACGCCTCTATAGAGACTGCTGGTGAGCTCTCTCTCTCTGGTGGTGAATGTCTCTCCCGACCTCCCGACAGTGGTCACACTTACAATAGAAAAAAAGGTTAGGGTTGGCAGGGAAAAAAAGGTTTGACAGGTTACCGTCACCACCACTTCTTTTTTTTTCTTCTTTTTTTTGGGGGGTGGGTGGGGGTGTTCTGATAAAAATTGTATTAAAAACTGCATTAGGATCTTTAAAGTTTTCAGGAAGACAATGGTTTAAAAATACTCAAACAAGAAAGTTCTGGACCCTTTACCACAATATGCCAGATAATTTACCTGCTTGCACACATGGAGGCTCAGACTGCAACAGTACAAGTTGACTAGAGAGCACTCACGAGTGCCTACCTCCACCTAACAAACTGAACATCACAGGTGGTGACTGTAGCAGATGACATTCACACCCTCTGGCTTGCCCTCTTGATCTTGTATGAGGCTAGGGAAAAGCTACAAATAGGTTGCCTTTCGGTTGCAGCGTCCCCCTGTGGGTTCGGAGTAAGAATTGACCCATCGCGTCCCCCTATGCGATTCGTAAGAGGCGAATGACTAGGGACACCGTGACTTGATTTGCATTTACTCTAAACTGTTCTAGTGATTTTCGTGCTTATTGGCCTTACTTAGCCTTACTTTGCCTTGAAAGGCTGATAGGCCATAAAACACCATCCATCCATCCATGGGTTACAGCGCTGCACTTGGCTGATGGCCTTAGGGATAAAACTTCTGTTTATGGTTGCAATTCCAAAAGAAGATGACAGATAACCTACAAAATGAAATGGATTATTCCATTGGTGAAACCCTGCCCTTGCACCAAATTTCATCAGAATCCGTTTTGAACTTTTTGAGTTTTTTGCTGAATAACAAACTAACAAATGAACGGAGGTAAAAACATGACCTTGGCGGAGGTAAAATATGCAGCCAGTATAAAGATGGCAGAGCAGAACAGAGTGTAAGAAATTTGATGTTGCCTAGTGATTCCCAGAATGCACTTGAGGCATCTAGTGTGGAACCAGTGCAGGAGCAACCCAGGGATATGTAGTTTGTGGATGTCTTGCCACTTCATTGATGACCGTTGACAGCACAGGCCTGGTAGATACAGGCTCTGGTGAGTATATGTGTCCTGGAATTCTTTAGGTCTCTGGGAAAGCTCACGTCGGTTTCCATGGTATATAATTGAAAATTCGTTTGCGGCCTGCATTGTTTACCTATTTTGGAGTTGTGATTTCAAATGATTAGTCCGCTCATGTTGATGTATGAGCTTTTGCTCAGAATTCCTGTATTAAGGGGAGTTAGACTTTTTATTGGTTGTCATAGAAGCCAGTACACCACATGTTGATCTAGATGTCTGTAAGGGATGTTTTGGGGTGGGGAGATTGAGGGATGAAGTGCCAGTGGGGATGATGATGTGAGAGAGCTGAGTGTTTTGCCTCCATCATGAAGATGAAGCTGAGCTGAAACTATTCTTGAACTGTATATTACTGCAGTTGAAACATGTGGCTCTCATTAAATGGAAAAAAAAGTAAAGGCAGAGGAGTTTTCATGTTTTTCATTTGATTGGGACATTTTCTTTCATTGTGTAAAAGGATCATGTGTGATTGAAATCAACTGTGATATCATTAAATTCTTGGAAGCTTGAAGCATGTGATCTGTGGACTGAATTTTGTCTTGATAATATGGGTATTTCAATGTTCAAGTCCCCGTTCATTGAAAAAATGAAACTGCCCTTCCCAAGAACTATTGCAGTGGAATGGATTGTTAGTTTGGGCATCACTTGTGAGCTTCAGAAAAATGCATAGGGACTTTTGAAGTGGATAGTGAGGCAGCTGTCAAGAGAAACACATAGAGGTGGTGCCTACTTTTCAGATACTGTGATTCTCCACTGTATAAACACTTCTGGATTTCATTACTTCAAAGCCAACACAACTTTAGAAGATATGTGAATGCTGTTTTTACTCCTATCCCTTTAGAACAAATAGTTAATACAGCTACCCCCACCCCCACCCCACTCTTAAAAAAAAACTCCTCATAGTTATATTAACAGTTGAAAGGAGGGCAACAGAATGTTATGCCTTGAGTACGCAGAAACAAGAGGAGTCATACTGAGATTTACTCATGAACATTCTAATGGAGGCCAATACACTCATACTAGTCCTGAATTTGCAAGTAAGCCTCACGAAACTAGTGCCATCAAACAGTAGGATATAACAATAAAATACATGTATA